>JAPYYV010002235.1:0-25554 GCA_030522625.1 Copidosoma aretas | reverse complement strand
GGAATACTTCAAGGGAGGTATAAGCTACTATAACCAATGATTTTTAAAAAATTTGACGGGTGCACAAAATCTCATGTATTAAGTGCGTGGTCCTTTCCCACGATCTGGCAACACTGGAGTTGAGGCGCTAAATTGGTGTAATCTAAATTTGTATGGATTAAAATAATGCAGAAACTAGCGTTTTTTCCTTTACATTAACTTAAGTTTGGTTAATAGTGTACTATGCAATTTAAAGGAAAAATCCATCGTAGCGTTAGTCATAAATGAGTATTATAAGTAAACGTGCAAAGTGTACCTAAAATGTCTATTAATACTTGTGATTATTATAATAATTAATAAAAAAAATATGTCAATTATTAATTACAGTATATTATTATGAAGTTATAATGAAAATTTTGATAGTTTTAATAACTGTGTTTTGATTATTTATTAAAGAACATCATTATATATTTAAATCTTTTAAATTTTTAGGTAATAACTATCATTTTGTATACTTTGATTAAGCATTGTAATTTAATACTAAAATGCACATTCAATTAAGTCGGGACGCTTTGACGGTCAGACGTAAAGTCATACCGGTCCGCGTTAAAGCGAATCTTTTACATTTACTGAGGGCTGAAATAGAGAAAAACTGTTAATAAGAGTGAAGTTGGTAAAGCTAGAGAGACAGGAAAGTGATAGCTATTGAAAAAGTTCGTGAAACTGCTAAGGAAAAGAAAAAGCAAAAAAAGGTGTATCAGAGGTTAGCTTGAGCCGGAAATACTATGGCGGACAACGAGTGAGAGGTGTATAGCCAACCGGACACAGAGGTGAAAAGTAAGGAAGGCAGTAAAGAGGTCATCAATAATAAAAAGAGAGGTAGGCAGAAAGAAGTAGTTTCTGCCAATATCAGGAAGCCTAGAGGTGTTACTTAATTCGGACGATAAGGATCCAGTGCTGTAAAATCAGGAGAAGAAAACCTGGAGAAAAAGAAAGATAAACTTAAGAGCAGGATCTTAGGAAGTGGAAACACAGTACCAAGAGAAAAAACGAGCTGCGAGAAGAATGAAAAGAGCTATAAAATAATAATTATTTGTATCAGAGGAGCTGAGGAATAGGATCCTGGAAAACATCACTACGGACAGGATTAGTTGCAACAGCAAAAAAAAGTCAAACAACAGCGGTAGAAAAATGAAAACAACACCGACGACGGATACATCAGGGATAAGGAAAGTTGACTTGAACCCAAAGAAATAAAAGGCAGCTAGGGCAGAGAAGCAAGCGCTGATTACAATGGAAGGTACAGCTGGTACTGTCAATGAACACCAGCTGGCAGCAACAGAGGCTACGATACAGGGAAGACATTGGAGAGACGCACACATCGACGTCAATAACGGTGACGATAGTAGCAGCGCGAACTATGGTAGAGGCGATAGCAGTACTACCAGGAGCAACGCGTTGCAACGACGGCAATAATTACATAAGTGCAAGAGATAATGCAATCAGGCGACCCAATTTGAAGAACTACGTAAATAGCGTAGTAGACTTTGAAGAGAATATGGTAATGCAGACAAAAATTTTAAATATTAAAATTAGAATTAGAACATAGAAAACAAAGATGCGAGTTAGAAATAAAAGTTGTACATTAAAAAAATAGTACAAAAGAATAAAATTTTACGAGAGGAGCTTAAAAGAGTGGATAGACGACTAAAAATTATAAACGTTTATAGGGGGGAACTAATTAAAAGAGTAGCCAATTGGAATAATGGTATACAGAATATTAATAGGCATGAAAAATTAAAGAGGTAAAAAGTTATCTTGAGATATTTTACGTTATAGTATTACAGGAATTAGGGGTGGAAAAATGTAATGAAAACGAATAGAAAAATATACTAAACAAGAAATATGATTAGTGCTGAAAAGCGGCAGTTAAAGAGAAAAACAGGAGTGCTAAAAGAGATGTTTTGATTGTTTGATCGCTATTAAAAAAAGTGTGGTTAAATATAGGATAGGGGAATGGGATCTGGGTTCGATTATAAGGGGTCTAAAATTTAAAAACGATGGAAAAATTAATGATAAGAATAAGTTAAAGATAAGAATTATGCTCGAGAAACTCTTGGAAATTCTACATGAATGCATTAATAAAAGTGGATTGACACTTATTATAAGCGATTTAGATGCAATAATTGGAGACTGGCAGATGAACGTTGAAGAAGCCAAAGAATTGAGCAGAAATTTTTTAGATGAATCTGTGAATAGAGAAGGCAAAAAACTGCCAATTTTTCGCGAAGAATCTAGTTTAAGTATTAGAAACGGAGCAATGGAAGGGGATTGGGACAAGATGAACACTTATACAAGCTAGAAGAAAAACTAGAAAGAGGGATAACAATAAAAGAGCACTAATAAATGCAAACAAATTACACCGAAATTAAAAATTCAAGGTATTGCGACTTTAAAAAAAATGAATAACGTACTAGAAATAAAAAGATATTGGGAATACAGGCTAGTTAAGGAAGAATATTAAGGTGCGGTAACGTAAGAAAGGCAGACAAGAAGGGATACACAGACAAAAGGTGTAGGGCATGTAAAAAAGAGCTAGAAAAATTGGAGCATATATTAGCATGTAAGAAAATATAGAAAAAAAATCAGCGAAGTATGGATTATAGAATTAAAAAGACAGATTAAGCAGAGTGAAAATTTAGGTGACGGAGAGAGTGAAACCCGGAAATGACGGAGATGTGCGGCTCTTCACATATTAATAGAAGTAAAGATATCTGTTGTAAAGTCAAATGAACCGGGGAAGCTTAAGACGAAGAAAGCGAGGTAGATTTTTTACACAGATGCAGAATTGACGCAAATAAATGCAAAACAATATTAGAAGATATTTACATACAGGTGTAATGGTAACATTTTCTCTGCCCTTTCTGCGCTCGCTGCCACCTCCGCGACCTTCCCTGTAATTTACAGGTGAATTTGTTTAACTTGCACGTGTTTTGCACGATCGTCATTTATTTTGAAGCCTACTTTTTCCTATACATCCTCTTTATCTCTGACATAACCCTCCCCCGTAATTTTGTTCTCTCCATGTTTAACGTCAAAATTTTCTTTTAAGTTTTTGAAAACTCCCATTGCAGGTCCTTTTTGTACCCCCTTGCATCCATCCTCCGTTTACACTTTTTTTTACGGTTATTTGTGTCTCTTTCCTCATCCGTACTAAGCACAGCCCTCCCGGACTACCACCCTTGCAGCCACTTGCACTATTACCTGCGCATTCCCCCGCACACACCACACATTAACGACCCTACAGTGTTTTTCACCTACCTACACAGTACCGCCTTACAGTGGTCAGACTTGGTTTTTTTTTTTCAAAACCTAATATATCAAGAAGAAAAAAAGGTCATCCAAAAATTCTTGTCTAAGCATAAAAGCCGAGATGATAGCGAATAAAATAAACTATTGAGAGCTTTAGAACATGAAATTTTTACCTCCAAATTAATAGAATAAACTAAAAAAAAAAATTTAGAGCAGACTTTAAAAAAAAGCTAAATCCCCTTTATAATGATTATTCTTTGAAGATTCGATACTATCATGACAAAATATTAAGTTTAATTTTCTCTAACATAAGCTGGAAGCCAGAAATTTTCAATTTCTAGTGTTGAAAGCCTAAAATATTGAGACAGAAGAGGTGATTTAGAAACTCTTGTTAGAGCATAAAGCTAAGGTAAAAGCGATTTTTTATTT
The DNA here is from genome assembly GCA_030522625.1 of Copidosoma aretas. Lineage (NCBI taxonomy): Eukaryota > Metazoa > Arthropoda > Insecta > Hymenoptera > Encyrtidae > Copidosoma > Copidosoma aretas. The sequence continues at coordinate 21,834 of JAPYYV010002235.1, read as the reverse complement.
TCCTTTTTATTGCATCTGGACTTGAAAAAAAATACTGCCGAAGCCTAAAAATCGAATCTTAACCTAAAAATTAGCATTGAACACCAATTTTTTTTAAAATTTGCCTATGGAAAGAGATAAAAAGTTGATTTTTTTTATTTACCTCCGAAATTTTTGTATTCATGCGTTAAAAGTCAAAGAAGCTCCAGAAGTCTAAACCTAACTTGAAAATTTATTTTCATTTTGTTATTTCATATAAAACTGTGAACATATACTAAAAGATCAAGACATCAGAACCTAACCTAAAGATCAGCATTAAATCATGACTTCTTGAATACGTCGCCAGCACAAAGAGATATAGAGCTGATTTTTTTGCTTATTTCCTTTCTGATTTATTACATAAATGTGAAAAAAGTTAAAAAGGCCTAGAATTCAAAACTTTTTTGTTTTGCTTACTCTTTATCCTCTGCAGAAATTAAAAAGAATACAGACAACGCTAATAAATCAAAGCTCAACATAAACAATGGCAAAAATTTCAAACCAATATTATGTATTTTTAATGAATCTTATATTTTTTAGTACATACCGCAATCAAGAAGAGTAAATAATGCATTTTTGTGCTCTTGAATCGATCTACTACAGATCACAGAGCAAGTGTAAAGAGGGTTTGGGAACATATGACATCTAAAAAAAATTTTGAGGTTAGGATTTGTCTTCCGTAGCTTCTTCAACATTTAACTTATAAATACAATAAATTTGAAGGTGAATATAAGAATGCTTTGTTTATCTCTTTGCATGGGCGAAATATAAAAAAATTAGTGTTTAATACTAATTTTGAGGCAAGAATTCGATTTTTAGTCTTCAGCAGTATTTTTTCTAAAGTCCAGATGCAATAACAAAGAAAATTAAAAAAAAGTACATTTTTCTATATTCTTTCGTTTTCGAGATATTAGGTTTTCAATACTAGAAATTCAAAATTTCTAGCTTTTAGGTTATGTTAAAGAAAACTAAACTTAACATTTTGTTATATTATCTTTAGGGCTGTCTTCTAAAAGAATTCAAGTTTTATACCTCGTACTGGTTGTTTTAATGATTTTTGATGGTCACAAAAACGTTTTTTTGCTTTTTTTAAGGTAAAATGAATTGTAAATGAATTTTGGACTACTACTATTGTATTAAGCATAGAGATAACCTTATTTTTAATCATTTAGTACGTTGAATTTTTTTTTATAGTATAAAAATTATTCTTCTTTAAATAAATGCTAACATTTTTTGAAACACAAGTTATATGTAGGAATTAAATAATTAGATTTAGTGATCTAGGTCTTAAAATTTTCTATTTGTAGAGTGGCTTGAGAAAATAACTTAATTATCATACCTTAAAACGGTTGTCATAACAATTTTTTAGAATCATATTTGATGAAATAAATGTATATGATAAAAGATGAGAACAAATTTATTTTCAATGTTAAAACATTCCGATACTTTTAAAAGATGAGAACAAATTTATTTTCAATGTTAAAACATTCCGATACTTTATCTCATTGTGCACTACATCCTACTTAAGCATTTGGCACTTTGTAAGGGGATGCTGCATTAAATTCGCCTGTACAAATACTGTAGGTAGGAAAATTTCACAAAAAATAATTAAATACAGAATGGCTTGATGTATTGCTCAAGTTCTGACAAGGTGTTTATGCCTAAGTATACACTGAAAAAAAGTCGGCCAAGTTTACTATAGAAAATGGTAGATCTGACAGACCGGCAGTAGTAACTACTGTGTCCGCTAGGGGAACTGATCAGCGACTATTGTAAGATGTATAGCAGACGAGATGCATGCAGACGCCACCTGTGCAGTAGATGTTATTGAAAAAGTCGGTTAAAACTACCGCCTGAATCAGTAACAGCAACTAATCTCTCTAAGAAGAATACTACGGACCACCACTTTGTACTTGGAACTGATTTTTACTTCGGTGTAGGCATAGAAATCAAAACTAAACTTCTGTACACCTCCCGCTCACATTGTTCGTAACGAAAGAGAAAGAGTCGGTTGAATCCTCAAAATTAACAGTGAGTTAATTCTAACGTTCTCTATCCGATCACTTTACCGATTTAAACGATGTTTAACTTCTGACTTTATCGTCGTATAAGCGTTTCTAGCCAGACAAATGTAAGTATATGGACAAATTTGATCTATAATACATACGCCATGAGTGGCTTTTTGGTTGACAGTAGGTTAGTTGAGATACGTTAGTTAAAAAAAAAGGTTAGTTAAATTAAGGTAAGGGAAGCAAAGTGTATTGATTCAAAGACTTTGGATGGATAAAGTAAGAAATAAATGTCTTAATGAAAATAATGTAAAATAATACATGTCTTAAGATTTAAGTAATGCCAAGTTTAACAAGATTACAATTTTTCGTGATGAAACAAGAGAAATTTCTTAAGTTCGTGGAGTGAAACGGAATTGATGCAGAATGTAAGAACAAAGTTTATCAACATCTGTAGCAAAATTAAGAGCACTAAAAATCTGCTGATTTTGATTCATAACATTAGGTTTTTTCTTACACAAGTAAGACTTATTAAGCCTGATTATTTTTTTTCAGCAAAGTTATTGCTTTTAGTTTGTTACTAGTTTATTCAAGGTTTATTATTCATCTTTTTTTGGTTTATGTTTCTGTTAATTCGTATGTAAACCCTACGTTTTCGATAAAATACACAAAATTTATTGTATATTTCATGCCCTAATTCATAAAATAGAAAATACTAATGATACATTCAATGAAAAAAACAATCATTGCTTTCTATGTATACATATTTAATATCCTTTATATCATTTAAATTTTGCGTGCACATATTGACCATCTGCTCGTTCACGGCAGATATTTCATTCCCGCTCCTCGCATACACACGCACCTTGTCGATTGAATATTTCATACTATTGCAAGGTGAATCCTAATTTTCTCAATACCTTTCCAAAGCGTATGATTTATTCTATCTGTACCTAGTTTCATGATAAGAGTTGAAGTATATTTAAGTAAATATTAAGCTCAATAAGGAGCATATTCCTAGAAATTTCCAAGACTGCTAAATAATTATTGCAAAAGTTATAGCCAATTAAAAAAAAGCATTTTTTAACGGTCTTTTGATGTTTACGGATAAATTAATGAGCGGATTTTAACTCAGCAGAAGCCATATTGTACGTTTTTACTTTATCTATAACTTTGTGATGAGCTATTTTGCTCTAAAATCCTTAGTTTTGTTAATAAGAAAGAAAAACTGGAAAAAGCGGATTTTTAAACTTAAACATGCCGCCATTTTGATATTTCTGCAAATCACAACCGGGTATTTTTTTATTGCATGTTTGTGGCAGGGTTTACAAGATTTGAACGTCAGTATATAGTTTGCATTAAGGTCCTGGAATCCCTATTTATTTGCTTCATTAAACTGGTCTATATTAGAAAATACTTCATCAAATTTTAATGGTCTCCTTGCAAATCCATGTTGAGTGTCAATTTTCAAGCTACTTGTTCGCAAAAATAAGCCTGGACACATGGTTTGAAATTTTGACAGGTATTTCGTTTTACATTAAAGTACAAATCCTCCAAGTTTTGTTCATAGTTAAGGTATTTCAATTCCGTGATGAGCCTCTAAGAAGGAAAATCTAATATGGTTCACTGTACCGATAATAATTTCCACTAAAAGGTGATAAAAAGATCTAAAAAATAAACACAAATTTTCACATAAATTGTAATGAATCTTTTACCATAAATTTTTAACAATACTTTACTTTCTTAAATAAATAATGTCCGCTTACTTTAATATAACATAAATTTTAAAAGTTTACATTGAACAAAAGGTTATTTCATTTTCAACAAAATTTCTACAAAAATTGTTTTCAATGTCTAAATATTTTTTATATTTAGCTAAACACCAAAACCGCATCTAGGCATTTAGTTAATTGCCTGGATTGACCATTCAATCTAGTGGAAACCGGTGTGAAGCAATTGCTTTGTCATTGACCGACATTTAGCTGAATGCTTAGGAATGTAGCTAAATGCATACGATGTACACATATGTGTACATTAGGGTGTCCGTTGTCTACCGATTTTTACTTTTTGATCATATACCCCCTTGAATCTCTTCGTTGTATCCTAAAATGATAATCCATACCCTGAAAATCCGAAAATTTTGGATTTAACACGTGCGCCTAGACGCAATTTGATTTCCCATTTAAATAGCATAAGATTTTCAAAATTCAACTTTGTTTGATTTTTTTGACCACTTTAAGTATTTTTTCTGGATTTTTAAATCATACCATTGAATTACATGTCCCTTATACTTTATTATTTGATTTTTTTCAGCTCAAAATAAGCAAGTTGAAAAAATTTTATATTTTGGGTTCGAAGGCCAAAAAATACCAGAAAAATACTTAAAGTGGCCAAAAAAATCAAACACGGTTAAAGTTTGAAAATCCCATGCTATTTGAATGGGAAATCCAATTGGTCTAGAAGCACGTGTTCAATCCAAAATTTTCGGGTTTTCAGGGTATGGATTATCATTTTAGGATACAACGAAGAGATTCCAGGAGGTATATGATCAAAAAGTCAAAATCGGTAAATAACGGACACCCTAGTGTACATCTACTAGTAAGGCTTTGCACCCTGCACTTCATTTACGAATTCGTAGAAAAGTTCGTGATCCACTGATAAAATTATGCAAAATCTGATTTCACTGATCACATTCTGTGTCAATTCCGTTTTATTCCACGAACTTTAAAAATTGCTCTTGTTTAATTACGAAAAATTGTAATTTTGTTGAACTTGGCATTACTGAAGGTGGTTCATTACCCATATATAGCACTAAATTTGTAATAATTAATTAATTAGATGGTGGACATTTGGCAACAACAAAGTTAATTCCATACTGAAAAAGAGTATTACAAGATTTTGTATAAACAATAGTACCTAACTTTTGACGTATCAAATATTTTATAAAATTTCTTCGGTAACTTTGATCGGCATCCTTTGAGGAAGAATCCAAGCCTTGAAAAATGGAAATCGGATAAAAAACAATAAAGTTAGACGACATTTATTGAGTTTGTGTTTATTCTTAACAGTACCCGAATGTGCAACATGCCAAATTGAAGAAATTTTTTTTTTTACACTCAAATTACTCTTTTGCAGTATGAAATTAACTATGTTGTTGTCAAATGTCAACCATCTACTTAATTAATTATTACAAATTTAGTGCTATATATGGGTAATGAACCACCTTAAATTATAAGACATGTATTATTTTAAATTTTTTTTATTACGACATTTATTTTTTATTTCATCCATCGGAAATCTTTGAATCACTATTTTTGTATTGCTGCACTTTGCTTTCCTTACCTTAATGTAACTAACCTATTTTTTTAACTACGTATTTTAACTAACCTATTGTCAACTAAAAAGCCACTTATGGCGTATGTATGATAACACAAGTTTTTCCATATACTTATACTTGTCTGGCTAGAAACGCTTACACAATGATAAAAAAATTACACACATAACACAAATCGAACATTTTTTTCTACGGAAGCAGGGTTTTCGCTTTGTCTTTGGTACATGACACTTACCTTGTCTTAACTAGCTATGACGCAAATCTTAGTCAGTTGCGATTTTGAGATATGGCTGCTCGGATAGGGTTTGGGCTCAAATCCCGGCTGGGTTAAATTGTGAAAATTTTCAGTATTATTACTGTCTGGAAATTTTTCTTAAACCTTGTGGTAGGTCCTAGTGATGATTTTCCCTTAACAAAAAAATTTTTTTCAGCATGATGGGGTGCCCCGTGAAGTCTACTTTAAATTGCCCTTGGAAAATGCGGGATTTGTACAGAAATGATGCCGCTGATTAAGGGTCCCACGGTTAGGGGTTATGGATTTAGAGGAGTATATTAGGGACTTATGCGAAGTTTTAATTTTTTTGGAGATGGAAAGAAGGGCTCTAAAAAGGGTGACAATCAAAACATATATGCAATACTTTAAAAAATACTTACAGTATGATTTTAAGAAACTTAAGTTTCGATGGATATTATGGTGAAGGAAGTAAAATCGATTCAGTTATACTGTTTGAATCACAAACTTAACCCTTATTGTTAATAAGTCATTATTGGTCTCGTTATGCTTTAATTGCCTAAAATGTATAACTCTGGGTAAAAACATCGTAATGTGCTGAATAAAGAATCAATAAAGATCTATGACATTTTTTCGCAAAAACTTGCAAGATATTTTTTTTTTTTTTACAGCGATGACTCACTATCAGACTTTGATCGAATGCTCGCTCGAAAAAAGGAAGAGCGATCTCGTCGACGTAAAAGGAAGGATATTGATATCATAAATGATAATGATGATATTATAGCTAAATTATTATTGGACATGAAAAATGCATATGAAGATGACAGAAAGCTTAATGAACAAAACAAACCAGCAAAAAACAAAATATCAATGTTACCAAAAGTTTTATCCCAATTAAAAAAACACGATTTACAGCTTGCATTTTTAGAACACAATGTTCTTTCAGTTCTCACAGATTGGCTTTCACCATTGCCTGACCGATCTTTAACATCATTAAAAATACGAGAGTCCGTTTTAAAATTATTGTATGAGGTAAGTTTGCGTACTTAGTAACACAAGTTACACAACTCATCTAATTAATTTGAATAAAAATATCATCAAATTTAATTATTACATAACCATGTACTTTGCCTTAGAGAAATATCTAATCCGAACTTTATTGTTATGTTGAAACTTTTTTCGTCACCCAGAGAAAAATCATGTAATTTAAGATATACATCTGTTTTAAAGTAAGTCAAATTATTTGATTTATTGAATGATTATAATGAATAATAATGCATAGCATAGTGCGTGCCTAATTCAGTATCACATCGATTTATTGGTGTTTTTTTAAGCAACAACAAAACTGCGTAAAAATTTTGTTAACTATAAATTAATAAAGCAATAAAAATCGGATCTGCTTTCGCCATCCTTCTGGCAAAAGTTGCATTTATTATTTTTTCACTAAAGCCTTTAGATTTCTCTTTTTTTTCTATGTTATTTGCATTTTCCAACAGTAAGTCAAGTATGAGTTCATGTGTATCATTTTTATATTTTTTTAATGAATGAGAATATAAATAATTTAATCTCTTTGACTATTAATTACTTGATAAATTAATCTTGTTCGAGGTTGTACATTACGTTTGAGGTTTGAGGCTTGGCCTGCCAGATATTTTTGTGATTGCCTTCTATATTTTAATCCACACATTATTTACGCATGGTCCTATTTTCTTCGTAAAAATGCACTGATAAGATCGATAAAAATGCAGTAAAGTAACGCTTTTCTGATAGAAAAGAGGTCCTCATTTTATTGATAAGACATTGTAGTCAATGTTTCGCACGAATGTTGTACATACTGATTCCTTCAAATAAAGTTTTGTTTCTAAGATGGTATTCTCTGCAGGGTCATATACATGTGGTTGCTGGCTAATCAAGGCAAATTAAACTCGATCGCGTATTTTACGTACCTAATTGCCATTTTTTTTAGTAGCTTAAGTTGGTTGAAAAAAAAACGTTTCTCTCAATGGTAAATTGCATATCAAAGTGGTAAGTGATGGCAAATAACTTAACTTTAGCCCCGTAGTTTGTTCTGAATAGTATTCAGCATAAGGTCGGATTTTTAAATCAAGATACACGAGAGCAAATTCAAGCAGTTATATAACAGTCTAAAGGTGAGAATGAGTTTGGAGAATTTCCAAGAAGTACAATAGTTAAAATGGAACTTAATACATTTGAACAACGAGTTATATAATAGATTTTTGTACATATATACAGCGATGATGTAAAAAACGATTGTCTGACTCGGGAAATGTGAAACCCACATCTTTAGCATTAGCAAGATCACAAATTAGTGTTATTAGGCTGATACTAGGATGCACTCGCTCAGTCTGGCTAAGACGCCCGAAGATAAGAAACAGCTATTGGGCCGCACCACCACAATATAAGACGAAATGTTATTGCTGTTTGCTAGAACTAGAGAGCTGTGTAGAGATGCAAAGTATCACATTAAAGGTCGCACTGTCTATATGGATAAAGTTATGTCGCATCACAGCGGGAAGCAGAATCTTAACGCGTAAGGTCACGTAATTGCTCTTTCATCCCTTTCCAATTGAAAAAAAAAATTTCTGATTTTTGCATGGAAGATGATTTGCAATGTACACATTCAACTTAGCGGTTGAATAATAGAATTCCCTGATTAATAAAGTATGGGTACAGTTAGGTTAGACGTTTCCGTAGCTTTGCAGAAGGATGATAGTTACCGTTTGAGAAAAAATTGTTTTCACAATTCAGACAGTAAGGTCTGTGTTCTGTGCAAAGCCGAAAAAATCATCCAAAAAGATATTTTAATTCCGACAAAAATTTGTCACAAAGTATTCCTCTGCCCTTGAACATCTATATCAGTATGATTATAAGAGAAAATGGACTACAAGCACAACAGCAGTTTGAAAGTAAAATGTCAAGAGCTCAAAGTGATACACGCAGCACCAAAAAAACCCCAACAGCTGTCTATGTGGCAACTAAAATCCGTGGTGAGATGCTGACCCTACTTTATTTTATTACCAGAATAAACAGTTAAAAAGTTACTACTAAAAACAGGAAACAAGAAATTTGTTCAACAAATAAATGATTCCAAACTCGTTTTACAGATCTCAAGTATATAAATCGATGACAGCATGCAAAAAAGTTTTTTTTTATTAAATTCAGCCTAATTTTCAAATGACTAAGAACAGGCAAAGGACCTACTGCTATAATATATCAAGAAGATATTGTTACAAGCATGAATTCGGTGACAAAAAGTAGGACAATGCAGGAATAACCCACATTAACGGACTAGGGCTGTGGGAACTTTTGTAACTCATACCTTGACGCAGTAAGGCTGTAAACAACATTCTTGTGGAACCATTACACCAATTACGCAGGTTGGTTAATTGAAGTAAATACTCGGCTATATACAGGGTGGGCAATTTTAATCTATTATGGAAAATAGTACGTTCCGAAAGCCTTCCATAAAAAAAGGCCTAGACCAAAGTTAAAGGGTTCAAGGTAGGCTAAGGAATGGCCCAACTTACTACCCCCCTAGGATCCTTATACGACCCTGAGGGATGACAATTTTTTTTTTATAGGAAACCCTATTTTTTACAATGGGTTCTTGTTTTATCAAAAAGGGGTATCAAATAAAAGGGCATAGTAAATATATTACTAAGAAACATGCAGAATTATTGAAAAAAAAATTCAATATGGTGGCCAGAACAAATAGGTGAAGAGCCTTTTTCTGTAAAACTTCTTGACATCGGTATAAAATGAAAAAGTCTGACAGATAAAATACAATCAACCGCATGATGTTACTTAAAATTGAATTCCTCATAAACAGTAGTGTACATTTTGCTTATTTAGGGTTCGAGAATTATTCAGTCATGCTTTTGTTAGATGTTATTAATTTAACAATGATTAGTTTGCATTTTATTTTAGAAACGCCCTCTGTTGTGTCGCATTAAGAATAATTTCGACGAAAATTATTTTTTCAAGCAGAAACAATTTTTTAACATTCAATCAATGCAGTGTTCCTACTTATAAGGTACAAAACCATTGTAATTCTTAGTGTTAATAAAATTATATAATCACGATTTAGGTCAGAATAGATTTATATCTGAACTATTGCAAATATATACAGCTAAAATTTTCTCGTACATCATGTCTCTTTATTTTGTTATATTCTCTCGTTTAGTAAAAGTGATAATAAGTGTATCAGCAGAAATATAGTATATTATTTTGTACCTTCTCTCAATACAACACTTAAAATACAGGTATAGATAATTGTATTTACATATTTTACTTATTTTAGTTTTTCATCAAATGCTTATGCAAAGGATGTTAATACGGGCGATAAGCCTTTTTTTGACCGCAATATTAGATTCTTAGTGACCATACGTGACTTGTACTACTGTATTTTTCGCACTCTTTTTTTTGAAGCACGTGTAGAGAAGGTTGCACAGAATAAGGCAACTCACCAATTTGTTGTGACCAATTGTATTTTATTCGTCATACTCTTTCATTTGATACCCTCTAAAGCTTATTAAAACAAGTAAAATAATTTTAGTCATTTTCAAAGATTACCATAGAAGTTACAGGATTACGAATTTTTTGAGGATAGGTTGTCATCTAACTGTCTCCAATCGATTATTGTCTATTTGTAATTCGATTACCTTCAAAGTAAAAAAAAATTTATCATTCTATCTACTTTCTATCCGGAGATATTTTATTAGAAATGGGGCTACCTATGTTTTCATCATTTTAGAACATAATTCATCGTCCAAAACCTCTATAATTGTGCACCCGACGTTTATTTCTTCTTAAGGAAACCTGTAAAAATTGCAATTTTCGGCCTATCGGCTTTCCCTTCTAAACGTAGCGTTTTTTATTACTATATTCGGTAATGTTGTCACAAAATATGTTTGAAGTGAATTGGGCATGTCTGCATTCATTTTCTACTTATGAAAATTTTTTTTTGAAATTTATAAATTTAATTTTGTGAAAATATAGCCATGATAGAGAGAGAGAGTAAGGTTACGTTGTCCTAACTAATAACTGATACCTGTGCGCTGAATACTGCTGCCCTCTTAAAATAGCGCTGAGTTTTTTTGTCTGTTTTGTTTTCAATTTGATTAACAGTAATTTTTCTCTCCAAATCTGTATTGTATATTGTGTTTCGCATGCCGATTTATATTTATACATAGAAGATGTACGTATAGTATTATATATATGTACATATACTAGGCAGGTTTCGCCCCCTGCATGCTCTGCGCGCCAACCCCATGTTCAAATATTTGTATTCTTATGCCTAAATATACAAAACATCAATTTATTTTTGAATACATACATGCGTACACACATAGACATCAACATTGGGAACATACAATTTGGTTTAGAAATCGTACAAATATTGTTGATACATGCAATGATTTCAAGGAAAAAATTGATGCATACATATCTATTTATTGTGTAATGGCACTTTGGTGCAGCGGTAGAGTTGTAGTTTCATCGATCTTCGAAGTCAAGCAGTGTACAGGCATAGGTGGGATTTGGTTCAATTCTCGCCGTTTGCCTAGAGGTTTACTTGCACTGTTTGATTTTCGGGGGTTCGATTAACTATTTCTATTACGCTGCAAACAACGTGAGCGAGAAGTATGCAGGAGTTAGTTCTGGTGTTTATACGTAGACGCCCGGTCAGGACTAAGTAATGCACCGAATTCCCCCTACCCCCTCCTATCCCTTTCCCATACCTCTCCCAAGTGTCGAGTGCCGCAAAAGAAATGACGTATGACACTATGTACAAAAAAAAATCTATATATTGTTACTTACGGTAGCTAGAGGCTCTTGTAACCTTGCGCCCTAAGCTTGGCGCCTGCACGCACAAGTAGACCAACCCGCAATCCTGTACCGCCTAAAAACTAGCAGAAAGACTAAGCAAAACTCTTTTCTCGTTCGGCCTACGAGAATAACACATCATCCGCGTCTGCTCTCTCGTATAATCACTAATAAAAGGTTACGTTGTTTCAACTCGCAGGTATTCATTGCCTTAGCAACCCCAAACTACGCATATCCCACATAACAGCACTGAGAGAAAATCGGTGTAGTCAGAGCGCGATAGGTGGTATGTCTGCTAAACGGTATCGTCAGAGCTGCTAATGCGCCGCACCGTGCAATGAGTGAGCGGGACCCATGCAGCGAGTGCACGGGTGCAGCGCATCAACAGCTCTGACTTTATCGTCTAGTTGCTGCACGGTATAGTCGGAGCTGCTGCTATCATGCCATGGCGCTACTACTGCCTCGTACCGTGCTACAACAGCATCGGACATCGGACCCGTGCAGCTACTGCACGAGAGAATTTCAGACAGTGACTGCACGAGTATTCGATGCTGCCTATACACGTACGGGGGCAGCAGCAGCACCGATTTTTTCTCAGTGAGGGAGTTGTAGATAACCCGACCTCTAACTTTTCGACGATTAACGTGGAGGCGTGAGTTGTGCACGGCAAAAAAAGTAAATTTTTTTTACGTTTTTGTCGTCGGAAAGCAGCCATAATGCAGTGCATTAAAAATAAAAAGAATTAACGTGCGTGAAACGAACAGTGAAAAGTGGGCACGTGACTAGTGATTAGTTAAGAACAGTGAAAAGAGGACAGACGTAACTAGTGCAGCCATCCAGGAGGCGAACATCGCCAGGAAGTCGAACGGGGGAGAACAAGGAGACGGAACTATGCCACGCTACGCACCATCAAAAGAGATATTTGTAATAAATAGGACCAAGGACTGGGATGCTGATAACAGTCCTGATCGTGGCAGCAGTCCGGGCAAGGTAGAAAAACAAAAATAACAATAATGATATAATAAATAAAGAAAAAGTAAAGCAAAAGACAAAAGATAAGAAAAAAAGAGAAAATCTAGGCTCCAGTAAAATCGTTTAAATTGTCTCTCCATCGAGGTGAAACAGAATACGTAGGTAGAAAAAAAAAGAAAAAAAAATCCTGGTAGAAAATAAGTTAATCGAAGAAGTCACGGTAATGAAGAGTGAAACGTGGAAAATGCGGAAGTAATAACAGACGAAAAAGTATAGTTGAAATTTTGTCACGATCCCGAAACGGTAAAAGAATTCGGTTAGGTGAATAAGAAGACCAGAGACTTAGTAGAAAAGAACGTCAGAGGCATAAAAACAGCCATGTTGAGGGACAAAAGTAAAAAAAATAATAATAGTAAAATATTTTAAGACGACGGGCCTTCGAAACGTATGTAGAGCCAGGTGGTTGTGAGAGTGAAAAGGACGGTGGTGACTCAGATGTGGAAGACGCTTTTGGGACCGCAGAAAGACAGCAGCATAGCACAATAAGGAGATACTTGGAGTTACCGCGGAGGTATTCGGAAATGGAAGGGGGAGAAAGTGAAAGGTAAGCGCACAGAAATGATAGGAGAAAAACTACGCTGCTGTGGGGGTTCACGGGTCTCGAGGAAGGTCAGAAGAGAAGTAAGTGTCCAAGTAGTATGCAAATCCGACAGCATAGATACACAGAGCGTAAAGACGGAAGAAAGACTTTAACGAACCTAAGTGCCAAAATAGTCAGATTGCCACAGAGACATAAACTTTGCGTCAACAGGTGTACAGAGTACCAGGGAAAGTGGGAAAGGGTAAGGTATTATTCTATTAAAGAGTTAAGTGGGGTGATATCGATGATGCCGATGTTTACAGGGGAACTATTGAGTCTCACCGCATTCAATAGGGTGGGTCAAGCAATAGGCCAGAAGGTGGATGAAAGAGACGTTCTTTACTTCCTTGCAACCTTGTCAAGCAGGCTAAAAGGTCGTGCAGCGGCTCATTTAAGCGACAAAATGACTTAGAACGAGTCAATGGAATAGTTTCTTGAGGAAATCACGGAAAGATATGGGGCCATTAACAGCGCAGAAACAGCAATGGCGAAAATTCGAACGGAACAACAAATGGATGGCGAGACTGTAGAGCAGTACTTGGACAGAGTGCAAGGGTTATTTATTAGAAAGTTGGGACTGCAGGACGCAGGCCCAGAAATTTCAGAGTCATTGCGACGAGAACTAAAAAGAAACATGCAGAAAGAAGTAATTACACACTATATATTAGGACTTAAGCCTTATAATCACGAAGTTTCGCAGTATTAGCCAGTGACGTCAACTAAAGCTATCAAATTAGCATTAAAATTCGAGGACATAGTAAGTATGAAGCCACCTTGATCAAATATAGATAGAAATGCAAGAAGGGAGACTGAGCCCAGAGGATGTGGATACTGTGGCAGAAATAGGCATGTAGTAGAAGAGGGTCGTTTATTGCGGTACGATATAGAAACCGGATGACTGGAAAAAAAAAAGGACGAAGCGAGGAGGCCAGAAGGCCTTACAATAAGTGACACCAAAATGCCAGTGACGGAAGGGACGGAGAAAGAACATATGCCCCAATGGCAACCGGAAAATATAACAACAGGGGCAACATAAATGAAAATCAGGGCAGAAACGGACCCGGAGATTATAGGTTTAGCAGTAAGGCTCGTGGAATGAATTATCCGAAAAACAACTACATTTACGGCAGGTGAGGGAGGGATTTTGAAACGGGATATGCTAATCGCGGAGATAACAATAACGGATATAACGGGCCGAATAACAGAAATTACGGTCATTGGGACAATGGTAGAAGTAATATCCCAAGTAATTATAATTGGAAAAATAATAAGCGTTACCAACCGGAGTGCGAAAAAAAGACGCAGAAGCTGAGGGTGGCTGAACCAAGACAAGATGGGTTGCCTCGTACACAGGTGCCGAATTTTTAGAACGATGCTTGGAGTACTCCCCCAACATCGAGCATCAGGAAAAAGTGGCAATATATGGTAATGAGAAGCAAGAAATAATCGATGAATATTTAATCAATGAAATGCAGAAAATGGGCCCGAAAGAGAAAAAACTCATACAGTCAGTGGTGTTGGAAAAAAGGAAAATCAAGCACAAAAACACGGCTTATGAGCACGGCTTATGAGTATACAAGATGGATACGTACCACTTCAAGACGTAGAAATATACATACATTTTGGAAACTTCTATGGCACAAATGCAGAGGGTAAAAGATATGCGGAATGTGTTAACTTTCCAAACAAAGCATGGAAAGTTACAGCACTGTAGGTTGACCCTATACAGTGTAAGACAGCAGAAGAAGTAAAACGGGTAGGCGACGTGGAGGATGGTGCTAAGAATAATAATGCATTTGTATGCTTGCTAAAAGAAAACAAATACGGGGAAGAAGTAGGAAAAAGACGGTACAAGCTGAAATACAAGAGTGTTGATGAAAAGAAAGAAATCGATACCTATGCAGAAAGAAAAGGTGATTTTAAAAATATTGAAGAAAGGATTGACATAATAATGACGTTGGTGGATACTGAGGGCTGTAAAGAAAAAGAATTACAGCACGTAAGAAGATTGATAGCGGTAAATCCGTTCGTGTTCGATTTGGATGGGGAGTGGTTAAAAACAAAGAATTTGGTGGAATACAAAATTGAGACGACAATAAATAAGCCAGTTGTGGTCAGAAAATATAGGTACCCACAGGCTGGGAAAGAAAACAATAAAATAGAAATGCAAAAATTAATTG
Source organism: Copidosoma aretas (assembly GCA_030522625.1). Classification (NCBI taxonomy): domain Eukaryota; kingdom Metazoa; phylum Arthropoda; class Insecta; order Hymenoptera; family Encyrtidae; genus Copidosoma; species Copidosoma aretas. Next base: position 6,605 of record JAPYYV010002235.1, on the reverse strand, counting down.
ATTTGGACGTGATAGAACCGTCGACCTCTCCGTATAACTCAAATATATGGATAGTACCTAAACCACCGGGATCGAATAGCGAGAAAAGGCGGCAATTACTCACGGATTTTAAGCAACTAAACGAAATAACAGTGGGGAGCTGTTACCCGCTACCCTTTTGAAGCGACATATTGGAGCACTTAGCGGCTGCTTAATACATCACAGTAGTCGACTTAAAGAGAGGCTTTCACCAAATTAAAATTCGATAAAGGACTGCTGGCGGTAGTGTTTGCATAAGAGAAGTTAGGACCTTATTTATACGGTAAAAAGTTCTCAGTGATAACGGACCACGAACCATTGGAGCATTTTTACTCGTCAAAAAAGTCGGACATTCGCTTAAATAGCCTAAAAGCAGAGTTACGAGGGTATGATTTTGATATCGTATAACGTCCAGGTAATCTGAACAATGCACCGGGCACACTTTTAAGGAATCCAGTTATAAAAGAAAGCAGAAAGAACCCAGAAGATAAAGAAAGAAAGAATAGAATATAATTCAGGCTCGTCAGACGAAAAAAAGGAGATGAAAAAACGTTGAGATGGAAAGTGTTCCGAGGAAAGTGAATTAACGGACAAAAATCAACAAGTGAAAGGGGAATTTTAAGGCAAGGGCTTAACTAGTTGGGGTGAGGTAGGATGTATGGGTGGAAAAGAGATTCCTACACCACAGGATGACCCGGGGCTGGGCCTTATGGGCGCTCTGGGTACGTGCGGGACTTACTTGGAGAAGTGTGGGATCCAGGGGTGGAAAGAGAGGGTACATTGGTTAGGGTAGATGGGAGAGAAGTTATGAGTTATGGGTAACAACGAGTAAAAAGGGGTATAGTTGGGGTTAGGATCAACACTCTCCACACCAAGGTGGTAGAGGGTGCCCGTAAAAATCAACTCGAGTTGGTGTACGAGTAGGAACACAATACAAAAAAAAATAAAAATTAAAAAACAAAATGCGCGCGTCGGACGCGTGACAAAAGCGAAGGTTCTACGCATTATATTGTAATAAAAAATAGGCAAATGCACTTTTAAAAAAGGTTTTACAAGTGTTATTTCTAAATTCAGAGTACTGTTCACGATATTCACTCATTATAGAAATTTCTTAAACATTGTGTATTAATTTCTTACACTGCTATAAATAAGCTGTTTAAATTTTATAATGACTGCAGCTACCGTTTTACAGATGTAAAGTTTCAAAGTTGGACTCTTTAATATGGGAAGTGTGGGGTTACCCCTCGAAAAAGAGACTTTGTTATCGATGTAAAAAAATCGCTCTATAGATTATTTGTAAAAACTGTAATGTTATTTTTGATGCCTTTAGGATTTGAATACCAAAATTTTAGATCATTAAGACATGCCGTTTTTTAAATATCCTAATATTTATATGATTTGCTATGCTTTTAGTATATCTGTATAGTGATCAGGTTGTTCTTAACTATTTAGATTATATTGAAATTCCATAATATTTCTTGTGACATCTGCTATTTTATTTACTAGTTATTTGGATATTTCAATTACAATTAGCATAGGTAAACAATAATTGACATGCAAAATATCAATTATTTGTAAAAGTTGATATGGGTGAAGAACGATTGCACGAGAACAATTATACCTTAAATATGGGCTATATCAATCCAAACAAATAGATTTTTTCATTGTGAGTGAAATAAAATTTTTGACAATTTATCACAATTGTGACGTACGATAGCATATAGCTATACGTCCGTCCGCCTTTCCCTAGCCGAGGGTCCTCTCAGACGGGGCCGTACATGGTAGGCAAGGGGAGAGGGAGTCAGGAGAAGAAAGGGAGACTAGACCCGACGCTCGAGAGAGGAAAACGTTTCCGCTCTGGTTCGCGACTCACACTTGGCTCTTCCCTCGGTCACTAATTAAATAAAGAACCTTTAACCTCACTTACTGTCCACTTATTTCTCGATCACCATACCGAACGTAATCCAACGTAACACAATCTAGTAACAATAGGAATCTAAAATTTTTCGTGCTAACCGCAAATGTCATGAAACTAATTTCAAACTATTATTAGTTTTTCGTCTAGTTAGCGATGAATAGTATCTTTGAAATGATTTAATTTTTTTTTGTGCAAATTTCTGTAGGTAATAGTTGATAATAAATAAATCAGTTATCATAGTAAAAGTGTACAAATGATTTTAAAACAAATTGTGAAATTGTATAAAACTTTTGTGCCCAACGCAAGATGGGGCTTCGCCGCCCCCGTTTTTTTTTTGTGGGGATTTTTTTTTTTTTTTTTTTTTTTTTTTTTTTTTTTTTTTTTTTTTTTTTTTGTTAGATTTTGCTGAAAAAATCTATCACGCTGCCGTTACCGCAGTTAAAAATTTTTAATTTGGTCCCCAGAATGGGAAAGCCAAAACGCGCCCTAAGAAGCTTCGCTTCAAAAACAAATAAATAAAATTGATATGACTATACTAATACATATACGTATATAATGTATATAAATGTAAATTACTTAGTTATCGAATAATAAATACCGTGGAAGTTATCGCCATGAGACTTATAAAACCACAAAATGACAGAACTCCCCTTTCCCTTCTAAATTTAGATTTATAATATGGAATTTATGTAAAAATTTGTACAGTAAATTGACGTATACATTTATTATAATATATATTCAATTTAAAGAGCCCTCCCGTCTCTTATTTAACCCTTTGACTTTTACAAGTCATAAAATGACTGTTTAAATATTTTCTTTTGTACAAAAATTAACTTTCTCCTTTACTTTGATCTTCAAACTATAAATATTTTTTATTAAATGAATCTGAATGAAAGCTGAGGGTCTAAAATATCTAAGCTAATGATAAAAAAATTAGATTATTTATGATTCAATAAAACTTCAGCTAAAATGTTTTAGGCCTCCAGTTTTGGTTTTGGCTAACTTATGGTAACCTTTTTTATGATGTTAATATTTATGTTTAATTTCATCTTAGAAAAAAAAATAGATTCTCAATATGGATTTGCTATATGAATTTCCATATGAATTGTTTTAATTAAGTGGCATCTATTGAGTACGCTTTTATTGGATAATTAAATAATTTATATGTTCACCAATATTCTCCAGTGAGTTAAGCGGTTAACTTGGCTTTCATTTTGTTTGTTAAATAAACAATTTATATGTCAAGTAATCAATCATCAGTAATAGAACACGCTCGCTTGACCTTCAAAAATTTATAACCTTTCATCGTAAAATTTTTGAATTTATAATAAGAAAATTTGCTACTTAACTTGCAATATTTCATGAGTTAATCAAAGAATCACTCTTGAACTATATTGCAGTGCTTTCATGTAAAACCGATAAATGGATCTAGATTTTAAACACATAGATTAATAGGAATTACCTTGTTTTGTCAATTAAGTCTCACTCTTTTGCACACAACACTATTGTTGGAGCCTCCAGATTGTACTGTATTTTTAAACATTTTAGTTGATTATATTTTTGATAAACCAAGCGTTCGCACCTCATCATAATTATTATTTCCAATCTTATATTTTTGTCATGAACATAAAGAATATTATCCTAGGCAAGCTATGAAGCAATGCTTAGGTAGGTAATATGCTTGAAAGTATTTCCGAATATCAATAAATTAGAATAGTGTTCTAACTGATCTTATGTAGCAGGTAACTCTGTATAGATAAGTCTATTCGTTTATGTGCTTTAAAGATAGAAAATTCTGAAAGATAGTGTTGGCGCTAGATGCTGCATTTTAAATAATACTTTGATCAAGCTAGCATATAAACCTCACTTTATTTTCTTCCTTAAATTATTATTTTTTACTAAATTGAACGATTAAGTATGGTGGTTTTTTTTGAGTAATTATTTATTAAATAAAAGGATTAATTAATGACCGTGTAAATAATATTATTGAAAAACAAAACTAAAGCAGAGCGAATTTATAGGGTAACTAAGGATTAATTGCTTGGCATGTGAATTATTCTAATTATAAACAAAAGTAATGCAGAGTGAGCCTATATGGTCACTAGGGATTAACTGCTTAGGATCTAGTTCATTTAATTTATACACGGAAGAAATTTATAAAATTGTTCATTCATCTATAGGTTTACTAGATTAAAGCACTTGGATTATTGGGTTGTTAGGTTTAATAATCTTATTTTGCCACTTTTGAAAGCCCTGTACACAAGTTAGCATTTTTTCATCGAACAGTGACTTGTTTAACTACTAATATTGCATTCTTGGTGTAAAATCATAATCTGCGAATATTCCTATGTATTTATTTCAACATTAAAGGAACCGAGTCTATTTTATTTAGGTAAAATTAATGTTAACATAGCGTAGAATAAACTCACTATATTGAAAATAATAGTTTTAAAATTATTTTAGGACAATATATACGTTAATTTAAATTAACTACATTTTTAAATACCTTTTTGTAGTAATGTATAACATCCATGGTTACATATATGTTATTAATGTTTGAAAAATGTTGACATATTTGAATTTCCTGCAAGGATTCCTGACAATTTTGTGCACACACACACACACACACATATATATATATATATATAGTATAGAACTGTATCGGTGTATGCATAAATACATACACACATACATACGGACTTACGTCGCGGCAGCCGTGGAGTGCACATGTGCGCATCGTCAGGTAAGAGTAAAGTAAGGCATTAACAACTAAAAGCGCAGGTAAGAACATAAGTAAGGCATAAATCAACAAATAAAAAGTTAGGCGAGAGATTATTTATCCAAAACTTTAAAAAAATGACTCGTGTAAAGTGTAGATAAGAGGTAAAGAGTCAAAGTTAAGTTGAGGTTAGGAAGCCGAGCCACGAGAATAGCAAAAATTTCTCCAAAGACCAGAAGCACAATCGCCATAAACGACACCACGCTAGAGCAGTGTGGTATAACAGTGAGTAAGGACAATTATAAAAAAGTAATAAAAGAACAGATTAGAGCAGTCAAAGATGAGATGGATGAGAAGATACGAGAGGTTCAAGAGGAAGCCACTGAACATATAAACAAGCTAAAAAAAGAACTGGTCGATTTATTATCTGAAGAACGTGAAAATTGCAGAGGTAAATTTAAAGAAGTAAATGCTCTGATCAATGAAAAAAAAAAAGAGAGAAGAGGAAATATAACGTGGTGATTAAGGGTGAGCAGTTTAGTGAAAGAAATGTAAAAGGAAAAGTCGCAGGCTATCTAAAAAAAAATCTGGAAATGGACACTAAAGTCGTTTTAGAAAGGGTGGTTGGTGCAAAGGAAAACGGAAGTGGCAAGGTGCTTGTTGTAAAAGTGCTACAAGAAGCAAAAAAAGAGGTAATGAAAATAAAAGGGACGTTCAAAAGAAAAGCATTTATAGACAACATGACTTGGCAGGAGTGAAAAATTCAAAGAGAAGCAGTCTACAGGGCAAAGATATGGCGGGAAAAAGGGGCAATTACACAAATTGGATACAAAAGGGTCTATGTGGAAGATCGTTGCTGGAAGTGGAACTACAGGATAAACGAGTTCACGTCGCCCAAGCCAGTGGACGAGGATGAAAGTATTACAGGTACATATGAAGAAAATACGAGTGAAAGAGAAAACGAAGAGTGACCCAAAGTTGGTAAATAAAAGTCCTACATAACCAAGTGCAAAGGTAAATGAAATTGAGGTGGCGTCAGTCTGATATGGTAAGGTGGAACAGTGTTTAACAGTGAACCTTGGAAGTGTATTAGTTTTATAAGTGATTAAAATTAAGAAAAAGTGATAAGCAGTTAACTAAAGACTTGAAGGATTATTGTTATTATGAAATACTATCATATTTCAGGTCTAGTACAGTTATCTAGGTATATGAATATAATTATGCGCAGTTAATGTAAAAATCTGTATGTGTAACAAATTTGATTGTATTTTATTATACAAATGTTGAAAGACGCAAGTCCCCATAATAACCCAGAATGGGTTAAAACAGTAAATAAAATAGTAATAATAATAATACGTACATACATATATACGTACATACACACATACGTACACACATACAGGTACATGTATATATAGTTGAATGACTACAGCATGGTTTTTAATGATTTTAATCATAAATAGTGATTGAATCGAGCCAAACAATATGTTACTTTGAAGCACAATTGACGCGCAATCAATTGGTACTCGAAAAATTATTGTAGCTTGCTTAGTTTTTACTTAAATTAAAATAGAATTTACCGTATTTCACAAAACCATTTTCATTAATTGGAAAAATACTGATTGACGCACAAATAAACTTGAAACGATTCATAACGCGCAAACCAAGCACAATTTTTTGACCTACTGTAAGATATTAATACGCTTACTACAGCTGTCCAGTTCATATGGTTGTGTGGAACCGGGGGACAGTTGGTAGAAGGCTAGACGACAAAAGGGCTGGACAAACTTGTTGGACTTCTAACACCATATAATGGACATCAACTTCATAAAGGCTACACTACAAAGTACGTTTAAGGACGTTTATGCCACTCAGTGGTACTCAACCAATTCAGTATAGCAGATAATCATTGATATTTTAAATAATGGTTGTTAATTATCGTTAGTTACA
>JAPYYV010002234.1:0-19175 GCA_030522625.1 Copidosoma aretas | reverse complement strand
AAAAGTTATATGGTACGACCCCAGCTAGAATTCTATGTCTTAAAGGATGCATTTAATTTACATCGCTCGTTATCCTATCGTTTGATAAATGTTCAGTTGCTCCCATGTACTTACACTAATTGAAAGTCGTCGTTTGTGTGAGCCGTGTTACGATGATTCTCAGAGAGTTATTGGGAGCACCTTCCTCTGTTAATTCCAGGGGCACAGGGCGGCAAGCGTAGAGGCTTGTCACGGTCGCTTGGATCAGAAGCAATTATCTTGGCTTATAAGACATTCTAATGATGGAATGTTCTGATTTTGTTCTTTAAATATGTTCCGTGAATTATGAATCAAATTTACCTACACAAATATTACTATGCATTATGTAATGGCTATAAAAATAAGAATATAATCTGTTGGCTTGTGCAAAGCACGACCGCGCTATTTAGTTTTATTAAGTGATACAAACCCAAAGTTTATACGAAGGTCAAGAATGTTATAGATCAATCAAGTATGTATTTTTGCGTGAAATCAGTGTGAACTTTGTACATTGAATGTATAGTGAAGTAAGAGCAAATTTTTAAATAAAAATTACAAGCGTAGCTATGTTGGGGGATGTTTTGTTGGTTTTGTTTCTAAAGAAGCAGATTGCGAAAAACCTTTGACATGTAAAGTCGTTTTATCATCAAAAAATTAAAAATTAGTTGTGAATTAAAAAAGGCTAAAGTAATTTAGATACTTTATTAAATTTTTTTTTCTAGCTTTGGTGTATAAAGAAATTAAGAACAAAATTTTATAAAAAAAAGTGCATGATATTTAGCTTTAGCTATATTATTGTCAGGTTTAATGACACTCCTAATAACTTTCAGTAAACATTTTTTATAAAATATTCAAATATGTGCTGTATGGGGGTGATGAACCACCTTAAATGTAAGAAAATTTTTTGAAATAAATTAAAATTGATATGATATTCTAAATTCATGTTACCAAAGTTTGTAAAAAAATTTTAATTAGGAGTTCAATCAAAAATCATACATGCATAAAAACATAAATCAGATCAAGAACATAAAAACTCACAATGACATATTATTAGAAATTTTGGTTCACAAAACCACACACAAAAAAATGTAGTATACATAGAAGTAAGGATGCATACGTGTACTGAGAAATTCAAAAGTTAAAAAACATAAGTTTTTTCGCGAAAATGAGCGTTTGAAAACTGAGACGAAAAAGGACTATGGAATCAATATGTTTAACCTAAATAAAGATGCCTGGGTAGAACAATAGTTATGCAAAAATGCCAAAAGTAGAATAGATAATAATTACAAGCAACACAATCGTATTCAAATTAACAGAATTTCTACTAGAAGCGTCGGAGAATTAAAGAAATCCTAGGTGAAATTAATTGATTGGAATCACTATAAGAAACTTTAAAGCACTCTAGGAACGTTTACTCATTGCAAAATAGATAGAGACATATAGATGGTGATAACTATTTAACATGAAGGGTCGCCAATATAAAAAGTAGTTAGAATGACGAGACAATGGACATATTAAAGCACGTACATAAATTATTATAGCCAATAGTTCAGGCACAGACATAGAGTAATAAATATAAGAGTGAAGTTTTAATACTATCGAACACAAAGTCAGAGGCCGGAACATTTAAAAATCGATTATGCAGGTCTTGTCTGGGTTAAAACTACTTTAGGAAGGGGTTATAAGGCTTATAAGGGATGTTTGTCGGTTTTCGTTGGTATGTGGACAAAAGCTATACATATAGAAGTTGTCTCAGACCTTACAACTTTAGCTTTCCTGGCTGCATGCAGAAGGTTCGCTGTAGTAAGGGGTTTGCCTAGTATCATGTTCTTGGATAACGGGACTAATTTTGTGGGTGCAGCGGCTGAATTAAAGAGATTATTTTTGCGAGCCCTGTCGTTTAATCAAGAGATGACTGCGATACTAGCTTCTCAAGGCGTTTTCTGAAAGTTTATAATACATCGGGCCCCAAATTTCGGGGGTTCATGGGGGTCAAGCGTAAAATCCGTAAAACGGCATCTTAAGCGGGTCGTAGACGAGATGAAATTAACGTTTGAGCAGCTTATTACCGTTGTGTATCAGATTAGAGCTTGTCTGAATTCGTGGCCGTTGATAATTCCTGATTCAGATTTGCCCGAGGTGATCCCCTTCCTCCAGACCATTTTTTGATAGGTGTGCCATTGTTATCTCTGCCTGAGCCTTGTAATGGCACTAACAAGAATTATTCGGTTGTTTCTAGATGGTTTGTTGGAAACTCAGATGAATAAGCATTTTCGGACTAGGTGGCAGCGAAAGGTTTTACCGCAGATGCAGCAGCGCACCAGATGGCTCAAGCCTGTTATCGTCCACAAGTCGGAGAATTGGTCAGCTTGAAAGAGCTTCTGCTCCCTCCCACCCGATGGCCTTTGGAAAGAGTAACGGTGCTTTATCCAGAAAAGGATGGTTTGCATCGTGTTGCCACTATTAAGACTTTTGTCACCCAGTTAGACAGACCTTTAAGTAAACTTGTTTGGCTGCCTTCGAATCATGATTTTTTGGTAAATGCTTACAGGCTTCGCAAGGCAGGTGGCGAGGCCAGCGAATCTGTCGATGATTAATTTGTTTATTCTCGTTGCGGTTGGGCATCGCGTAAATTTTTCATCGATTTCGTAAACGAGCTTTGATTTGAATTTTAAGTTGCGATAAATATTGTAAAGTTTATTAGTGTTAAGCTGCTGGTTGTATCGCATTGTTATGTTGTAATTCTATATACTATTTCGTGATGAATTTGAGCGATGGATATCACGAATTTATGCAATTTGATCGTAGCGGGTGGTTATGTTTGGGCCGTTAGCATTTTATTTGAATATTCGCTCAGTTTTAGGGGTTTGTATGTGTGTGGTGACAGGTTAATAGGACTTACTTCTATAATCCGGACTGGTATTTGTTGTACTATTGTGTATTAATCATGGTTTTTGAATGTTTATAAGAGAGAGGGAGAGGGAGAATGAGCTGGCTGTGTGTGATATAATTACTGGAACTCGGTCTATAGCGTGATAGACACTCTCGTCCTGGCTCGCAATCACGGAGGTCTTTAACAAGTACTGCGCTCCTGTAATTATTTTGAACTACAGCGAGGTTTCTTTTGTGTTACCTATTTAACTACGTAACAAGTGCAGTGAACTGTTAAGTTTTAAGATTAATTTAATTATAATCCTAAGTACTAAAGTTTGTAAACAACCCAAAGTGTAAATATATAATTAATATTATAGTGACTATATTTCATGCTTTCTTGACCTTATAATAAGACGCTTATTCCCGTCATCCGGTTCAAGGTAAAAAAGATCCGCCACTGTTGTTTTAGCAATAGCATTTGCATGCACCAACAAGACACCGGGGCTGATTTTTACGTCGTACTATCTAGTGAGCTTGGCGACCGATAAGGCAGGTGTCGTTCCAAGACCATGGATCACTGTAGACTTGTATCTGCAGTGAACTTACGGATTAAAGAGAGGGGACGGGAGGTTTTTCCTCTTCTGCAGACGGAAAGTGAAGAGCGCTCATAATTGTTTGCAATTCTCTTCAAAATGAAAACCGTGATCGCGTCTCTTAGCAACAAAAATAACCAGGAAGAAAACGTCGCTTTTTTGCTAAAAAGTGAGCTGTTAAGTCGTGCTCTGTTTTCTCCCAGAAAGTTCAATAAATACCATTATAAATACATAAAATTCTTATTTTTGTCGCATTAACCTCGTTAGCTACATTTTGGTGCCGAAATTCGGGACATTTAATTCCAGTTTCGCGAAAAAAAAACTATGAAAAGGTCACAGTGTAACCCTATTTTCAATAGTGCGAGGCGTCGAAGAGAAAGCGAATCATTGGCGGCTCCTAGGATGCAGCCTGTCCCGTTTCCTGCTCCTGCCCCCGCACCCATCTCAGCGGCCGGTTATGGCGCTGACGTAGAGCCTTCACCACCACCAGCAGCCATTGTTGCAGCTCTACCTCCTGATCATGTGATCAACGCCGACGTTAAACAACCAACACCACCGCCTACCATTGCTGCTGTTTGTGCACGAGCACAACCACGTGCGCTGCACCGCCACCACTTGCATCCTGTCCCAGCGATTAGCTCTGGCGATGAGCAACCGCTACCCTTTACGGCTGCTGCTGCTGTTCCGGCACGCGTACAACCCAGTTCGCTGCACCACCACCACCTTCTTCTGCTGCTAATACTAATGTGATTTGCCAAACGACGTACTCTAAGAACCTTTCCTTGTTCTCGGGAGACCCGCTCGATGGGTTAGATTTAAAGAGGCCTTTGACCACTCGACTGAGCTAGGAAATTTTTCTCATCGTAAGAGCATTACTAGACTATACGAATGTTTGAGAGCAGATTCACGTCATACTGTAAGATCCTCATTCGTGGCAGGTAGTATGGCCTCGGAAATTATGAAAGTTCTTAAAATGCATTTTGAAAATCCACGTATCATTTTGTTAAAAATCGTCCGAGAGATTAAAGAATGACTTCGTATTGAGCCGCATAAAGTAAACTTTTTAGATTCTGCTACGTGTTGAAAGAACGCAGTTCAAGCTGTTAAGACTTTAATAGACAGAAGTTATTTATACAGTGTTGAAATATCGAATGAAGCACTAAAAAAGATACTCAGCTAAATGGTTAGTCAGGGGACGTCCATTAATTACGTAAGCAAAAAAGGGGAGGGGGATCTGAGAAAATCTCACTAAATCTTATGCACAGGTAAGGGGGGATCAACAAAATTTTCACGTCAACTTTTTAACTCAGAAAGCAACAAACACATTATCGTAATAGATAAGAGTATCTTTTTTTATGGTCACGGACAATATTACATATTTATTATCCATAAATTTCACGTTAAATTAAATTGCAATAAAATTTGTTTACCATATTACGTAAGTTTTATAATCTTAAAAATTAATCATTTTTATACGTTCGTCTTTAACAGAGTCTGAATTCACAACTTGTATACCGTTAGTCTTATCTCTGTTTGTTATTATACTGAAACTGTTGGATTCTAATCGAATGTAAATAATAGCATGAGTATATGTACGTAAGTCTACACAGAAAATTCGTTACTTGCTTCGCTACATATTGAATGCCAATTCAGATTTGTTTCAACCTGCGAAGAAAAAACCAGTAACTAACACTTCTTGTGCTCCAAGCAGAATAACTCTTTTTACCAAATAGAATTGATGTGTGTCAATCAGTCATGATATCTGCAACGCTCAAAATAAAGTTTTTGTTTTCGAAATGAATTTGTATCAAAGTTTTTACAAAAAATTAGCTATTACGCTTATTCTATGTAAATCATGTAATAAATAAGTAATTAAATGAAATAATATATGTATGCATTTGTGCATAAGTATATATGTGTGTATGTGCCTGTGTATGTGCGTTTGTATGTGTGATTTCTTATATGGGACGAATCTCACGCTGAGGGAGAGGGGGAGGGGGTTCTGGAATTTCGAAAAATCACCTCACGTCATTAATGGATGTCCTCTAATGACGTACGTTTTGCAGCTGAAGAAAGATCAGAAAAATCAGATTTAGAGAAACTGTTAGATTTTTTATTCTAGAAAGTACAATAAAATCTTGCTCCAGGTCTTATTGAAATGGAATCAAGTGATTGCTCCAGAGAAAGGGCGGAGCGATCATCGCGTAGGAATCCAAACTTAGTGGCCATTATTGTCGATGTAAATAACTCTACTGCAACCCGAGTACATTCTCGTGCTTGTTGTGGTGATGAAAAACATTTGTTAGAAAAATTCCAGAAGTTTTTGAATACTCCCTCCATTCCTCGTTGGAGAATCGCTCAAAAAAAAGTTTTTTGTCTCAATAGCCTTAAAAAAGATCACTTGCGCGACAAATGTAAAAAACGCAACTCTAACATATGTAAAGGAAAACATCACACATTGTTACACATGAGTGTAAATTTTAAAAACAATGAGTCAAGAGGATCGGCATCTAGCCCGTGAACCAGTAACATTAATACGTCCAATCAACAGAACATCTGACTAGGACCAAGATCGTTATTAAATGTTGTGCCTGTTGCTATTGTTACGCATTCTACTCCGAAATTAATTTATGCTCTTTTTGACGGGGGTTCTACCGATATCGCAATTAATAAGAAAATCGTAAAAAAAATCGGTATTAAGTGTTCTAAAGTAAACGTTTTATTAAAAGGTATAGGTGACGCTAATTCCATAATTTTGTCGAACAAAAGGGCAAGTTTTTTAATGTAAGCCAATTTAAGAACTTACAAACTTCAGACCGCATTAATTGTCAAAAACCTCGTGTTATCTGAAGAAAAATTAGGTGTCACTAAGTCTCAGATTTGCAAAGAAAAAACAGGGATTTTTATTCATCCCTTTTGTGCAACACCAGATTTGTTAATCGTTTAAAATCATAGAGATCTGTTACTATCACGAATAGTTTATTTCATAAATTCAAATCATTTAGTCATCTTTCGTTGTTTACTGGGCTGGTCGATTCACGGTATGAGCTGCTCGAGTGGTCCAATGCTGGTGATTGCGCTCAAAGCGAACGAACATTTTGAACAATTGTATGATCAAAATAACAAACTTAAAGAGTTGGAAAAAATAATGAAAGAATATTTCAACATAAAATCGTTAGTAAATAGATAAGTCGGTAAATTTTCACGGAAAAATAGAGGCGCAATCGAAATTTTGGATAAGACTACACAGAAAAAAAAATGCTGAACCGACCGCACACCAATGCTGTAACAGCAGGGCCATCACATGCAGATTGGTGCACTGCCACTATAACCGTAGTCTGCAGCAAGTTGTTCCTGTATTGCCCGCCAGTAGCCATCACTCCCGTTGTCTTTGAAAGATCTTACATCATACTGTGATAATAATACGAAACTATTTAATGAATAAGTGCTGTTATGTTATTGACGAATTGGATTTTATGAATTCAAAGAAAAAGATTCTAAGGTATGTACATTTACTATTACACTAAAAATTTCGATAGACATCGCTTAAATGCAACTCTAGCAACTATTGGCAGTGCTTAAAAACAAACATATATTTATCGATTGTATATCATCAAGAACACCTTAATTTACACCTTAGTATGATTCACTCTTAAAAAAAATATGTAATATTAAATTGTTGCTCTGTATCATTACAAAAGTCTTGCGTAGTTAGTTAGTGTAAAGGTTAAGTTGCGAAAAGAAACATGCGAAAATATTAATGTTGGATGGGTCCCTTTGCAGAAAAAGGAACAGGGAATATTGCTTGTTAATTTTGTAGCAACTAATAATAAGGGTAAAATATATGCGGAGTGTATCAACACGCTTAATAAACCAGTTAGTATACCGTTACCTGAAGTCAAACTATTGGAATGTGGAGTAATATGAGAGGCCGATTAATATAGTGTCAAAGGGGACGACGCTCAGGGCGTTTAAAAGGCAATGATAAGATTTCAAGGCGGACTGTCAGGAGAGTAAACAATCTATCTATATTACGGATGGAATAGCAAGAAACTCGGAGAATGAAATCAAACGTTATATTGATGTGGAAGAGAAAATTTGCAGCAACACGGCAGACAAGGAGAGGCATGCAAGAGTTCAACAAATATTGCAGCTTATTGACATTTCAAGCTGTAAAGAGGAAGAAAAGTTACACGTCCGAAAACTTATAGAATATTATTCGTTTGAGTTTGGTCTGGACAGAGAGCCGCTAAAAGCCACTCATATATTGAAGCATCGTATCATGACTACATCGGATAAACCTGTGACGTAAAAACGCTATAGGTACCCGCTAGCGGTAAAAGAACAGTTGAAGATAGAAATGGGAAAGTTACTCGAGCAGGATATTGTTGAGCCATCGAAGTCGCCATATAATTCGAACATGTGGATAGTGCCCAAGAAAGCAGGGCCGGACGGCGAGAAGCGTTAGCGAGTAGTCACCGACTTTAGACTGCTGAATGAAATCACTATTCGGAGTTGCCATTCCTTGCCGATCCACAGTGATGTACTCGAGCATTCGGTAACAGCACGTTGTATCACAGTCATGGATTTGAAGCAAAGATTTGTTAAAATAGAAATTCATGAGGATGAAGTACATAAGACAGCGTTCTCTTACCGGATAGACACTACCAATATAAACGAATGCCAATGGGGTCTTTATCTGTATGGGCGTAGAATTATAGTCGTCACAGACCATGAACCATTAAAACACTACCATATGTCCAAACAATCTGAGTTTTGATTTAATAGGCTGAATGCAGAGTTAAGAGGCTACGAGTTCGACGTAATATATCGCCCGGTCACGTCCGACAGAGCTCCAGACGCTCTCTCCCGCGATCCAGTACTCGGAAAAGGGGAAGTGAACACCGTGTGGTTACGTCAAGAATTGTATCAACTAGCGGACGAACAAGAGAAAGAAGGACTGATATCGAGGGACCGCCAGCGCGTCTATTTAGGGTACGTACAACTTGTAGGAAAATGATTCAAGGAAATCTCAAGAAAATAAATATTCCGTGCTCGGAATCAGAGGATTTGGCCGATGAAGTACAAAGAAGAAACAATACTGTGACGAGACCAATGAAGACGAATCATATATAAGCATTGATATACAGGAATATGGCGAGGCTGACTCCGAATCGGACGAAAATTTAGATGTATACAAAAAGCCACACAAAAAGCTTATATTGACTGATGTACCTCGTGTTGAAAGCTGTCTTTTTCACTGCCTTATGCTGTTGTATAGGTTGTCGGTATTTACAGATTAACTGACAGAAATTCTCCTTAAGTAAAAATATGTAAAGAAATGTAAAGATCCGAATGACATTAAAGAACTTTTGAGTGGCAGTCGCGAATTCGGCGACGGCGAATGCGCTTTTGTATTTTCTCAAGAATATAAAGACAACGTATGGATACACTCTTAAATGACGCCCAAAAAAATGCTTCACCAAAATTTGATAGTAGCAGAGGGTAAACAATTTAAACATATATATTTCGAAGAACACTCCGAAGCTCTACTTGAGAAAGACATACATAAAATCTCACCACCAATGAACGAGTCAAACGGTGATAAAAATCAGCATAATCACAAAAAAGGGGATGATACTGACTGTAGCAGCAGTTCTAAATACACTGGAAATAGTTATAATCCATCGAATAGTGAAATTAACGAGGATCTAGAGGGGAAAATTAGAGACCATAGAAAAATAGAAAGGAATACTGACGACACAGGAGACTGCAGCAAAAGTACAGAAGGAGCGATCGTTCCCCCCACCCAAGCCTCCACCACCGTCAGACTCGTCATTATCAGAAAACAATGGGGAGAAAGCACCCAAGGAACGAAGCTTAACTGCACCTGAACTTCCACTGCCACGGGGGCCTCTATCATCACACAACCCACAGCGCTTGTTCGATTCATCGCCAGAGAGCGACAGAGTAAAAGGCAATGACCTAAACAAGGCTCTCATAGAATCGGACATCGAAGAAAAAAACTATAGTAGTAAGAAAATGTTGAATTCCAGCGCTCTAGCGAAATACAGAGTATGCAGAACAAGGCTCCCTCAGTAACTACCACCATGGGCACCGAGGAAAAATGAGGACCCACTACCACTCCAAAGAGTAAAAAAAGTCAAGGACCATCCATTCAGATATTTGGATAATTTTATTTTTTGCTTAATGACGGATAGAACTCCTGATACCAAGACCATCGATGCACTCTATGGACGCAGCTTTGTAAGCCCGATAGCTTTAAACAACGAAATTAAACCGGACGAATACGCAATGTTATCGATAGTCAGGAAAGTACACGTGATACGTATGTACGTAAAAAAACAGTTTGACGACACCGCACTAAAATCTGATATTAAAAAAAGTATGGTGTCTCTGAAAGCTCTAATTGTGGTAAATAAAATAAAAACCATAGGAATGGTAAGAGACCTAGCGATTTTAAACACAAAGTAGTGTCAGTAATTGCTAGAGCAAATCGAAGAAGTTTTTAAAGACCTCAGAGTATCAGCTGCGTTATACACAAATACACTCATAGTACCGCCGGCTGACCAACGATATAGAGTCATTAAAGAGTACCATTATTCTACAATTGGTGAACACAGTGGCATAAAAAAAACTTACAAAAGGATCGCACAAGATTTTTATTGGAGAAATATGCGACCGGACGTAAGGCAATTCGTTCGTAGCTGTCAATCTTGTCAAACCAAGAAACTTGTACGGGTAAAAACGAAACAGGCTATGCTAATCACAGACACTCCGAGTAGGCCCCTCGAAATAATATCTATCGATTTTGACGGACCTGTAAATAAACCCTCAGACCATGGAACCATCCATATACTGTCTATTCAAGACTGGCCGACCAAATATATCGTCCTCGCCCCGGTACAGAGAGGAACCGCCAAGGAAATAATCAGAGCACTCACGAACAAATTCATACCTTATTTCGGCGCACCAGAGAAACTGTTATCTGACAAAGGAACACACTTTGTGAGTAAATCGATGGAAGAGTTTGCTAGATCATTTTAGATTGACAAAGTGGGGAGTACATCATTTCACTCTCAAAGTAATGGTGCTATCGAAAGGATGCACCACTTTCTCTGTGGTCATCTAAAGGCGTATATGGACAAAAATGACAAATGGGATGACCTTTTAACTCTGTGCACCATTGCATATAATACGTCAGAGCATGAGAGTACGGGATAGACGCCCCACAGTGAGCATTTTTGCTGTTTTTTTGTTCACAATCAAATATGTCCAGAATGGAAGAAGCCAGGCCGATAATTCTTTTTGGAGCTTATAGGTTAGTGACCGTGAAATATAGAAAAACTATTTAAAAGAGTGTCGGATCATTTTATAACCTCCAAAATTTGATTAAATTCGATTTTTTTTTAATGTGAAGAAAAGCTAGTTTTAAACAAGAAAAATACATGCCGTGGGGCTTCCGAAGTTATTATTATGGTACCATGACGTATAAATTACTAGTATACATGCATTTAAGAACTGACATTTGCAGAACATAACCTCAAAAGACGTATAAATTAAAATAATTTAAGTATTTGATTTACTAAAAAAATTTGGTATTGACTACTTTTTGAGGTTAGAAGACCGTATTTTAAAATAATATATCACATGACTGCATCGTCTGCCAAAAAATATATACATTTTAAACAGATAAATTCGTCTAAGTGTATAGATTTCAGTAATATACCATTTTAAAACAATAAAACTCAATTTTTTCTCTTGGTATGTCTGCTGAGGTTATGTTGATCAACTAAAAAAGTATAAGTACATGGAACTAAGTAACAGATGTTTTGATCAAGACTGTTGTAGGCTCTACAGTAATAATTGCATGAGTCTCAGACACAGTATTGAATCAACTGAAAAAATATACGTATTGACTAAATTTTGAGATTAGGGCAAAGTTTTTAAAACATATTACATAACTGCATTGACTGTTTATCGATATATGTATTTCAAAAAGAACTAAACCGTCTATGTGTATAGAATGTAATGATGTACCATGGTAAAACAAAACAAAATGAATTTTTTCACTTTACACATCTATTAAGGTTATGTTGAGAAAGTGACAGACTACAAACTACAAACGAGAGAGAATACGTCAACTTATTACAAACTTTCACAGACTCTACAGTAAGAAAACAGTAATTAATTTAAGGGGCAGTATCAAATTTACTAGAAGAAAAGGTATTGAATGATTTTTGAGGTTAGGAAATGGTTTTTTAACATATTGTATAACGTTAACGCATCCTCTGTTCAGTGACAGATACATCTCTAACAGACTTATGCGTCTATACATAGATAGATTTTAGAAGTATACCATTTTGAAACGGAAAAATACAATGTTTTAAATTATTTTAATTTATACGTCTTTTGAGGTCATGTTCTGCAAATATAAGTTCTTAAATGAATGTATACTAGTAATTTATACGTCATGGTATCATAATGAAAACTTCGGAAGCCCCACGGCATGTATTTTTCTTGTTTAAAACTATTTTTTCTTTATATTTGGAAAAAAATCGCATTTAATCAAATTTTGGAGGTTAGAGAATGATCTGACACTCTTTTAAATGGTTTTTCTATATTTCAAGGTCACTCACCTATAAGCTCCAAAAATAATTATCTGCCTGGCTACTTCCATTCTGGAGATATTTGATTTTGAACAAAAAAACAGCATAATGCCCACTGTGCGCCCTACGAGCTACTTTTCAGACAGACAGCTCACATACCGTCAGCTTTAAACTTCAACGAGAACATTCAACGTATGACAAATATTTTAAGTAACTCGTCGAGTTTCTAACGGAAGTGTGCACCATAGCCACCATGAAATAAGTGCAAGCTTAATTCCGTTCAAGATACTATTATAATAGAAAATTAAATACCAAGTTCTTCATGGAAGGAGAGTACATGTTTGTCCTCAAATAACCATCTACAGGTAAACACGACGAGCAATACAAAGAGCCGTTCAAAATAACAGGGATCGACTAGGCTAAGAAAATTGCTAAACTACAGCGAGGAGAAGAAATAAGGGTTACTCGTGTGGGCAAAATTAAAAAAGCATGCGTCCTAAAGGCACAAGGCGAAGACTCTTGAACTCAGAGTGAGAAACAGGAGACAAAAATAACACAGAGGGGGACAGGGAGAGTAGACCGATCCGACGGCAGACATGATGGAGTGTAGAATTTAATTAGAAAAAAACGGGCATCTGTTGAGAAAGAATAGGACTTTCGGGATCGGGCTTATACAGTTTTGACTTAGCCTCGCGCATAAGCTCAAGCTTTAGTTGAAGTCGATTTCTAGCCAATACTTTTCTCTGCGGCCCCTCGACGCGCCGCAAAAAATACCCATTGGAATTTTTTTTTTTTTTTCATGACATTTAATGAAAGAAAAAAACGTGTAAATCTAAAGTCTTATAATAAATTTAATTCTTATTCAGGTGCATCGCCAAAATAAACGGAGAAAAATAAAAGTGAATGGAAACTTTTTTTATACAGTGCAATGGCTGTACACAAAACATACAGGACATTTGAATTATTAAACGATCAATGAGTTTATACTTTGCAACCCTCAAATCATTTTGTTAGTTTACATCATTATCTCTTGCAAGAAATAAGAACAAAGATTCAGAGCAATAAATAAAAAAAATGTCAAAAGACATAATAATAGAATGACAAACCAAAATCTAGTGATGGTACCGCAATTCAAAATTAATTGAAAGATACATATGACTGTAATACAGATAGTAGGAAAAAAAAGGTAACACCAGAAAACTTACACGTACAATAAACTTCAATTACAACTATAAAAAAAAGTGTTGTTACAAAGAAAAAGGGAAAAAGTAATAAATAATGAAAAAATATGATTTATAAAAGATGACAAACACAAATGTAATTGGTGGATTTCGAAGGATGTGTAAACAGCGAAAATTAGGATTACGAAATATTAGTAAGCACTTTGATTAACATTCGTGATATCATGAAGCTGAAACTAGCTGACGGAGCTAGCCGACGGACTATACGGAGCGCTCCGCAAAATAATCAAATATTATAATCAATAAACTAGCCGCTAATCATTGTATGTGTGCTCAGATCAACTCCACAATATATTGAGAGGGTATAACACTATAAAAAAAATATGAACAATACTGTTAAATATACAATAGAAACAAATAATTCTCTATTTCAGCAATATATAGGTCATAACTCTTTCATATACCAATAGAGATGCCCCCAAACCTCGTACAGTTGCTATCCATACTTGTTCAAGAACTTTAATATATATTTATGCTGGCAGAAAAAGTTTAAACAATCAATACGTATATATAGATATACTGTTTTGACGTGAAACTCAAAAATTCGACGAACAATTACTTATATCTCCGTTTGCAAAAATAGAATTGCTATGAAATTTGGTTTACTTCATCTTCAAGTGCAGTAGAACAGACAGAAATTTTTGATGTAATGGCAGAAGAAGTATAAACAATGATATTCGGTAAATAAACATTATTTATTAGCGGAAAATCGATAATTCGTAATAAAATCTGCTGCAACTTTAAAAAAAAAAATAGAAATGCCTTTATAATTGATATACATATTACTATTATGGTGGACAACAAGTTTGAATCATTTTTAGGCGGGCAGAAAAAGTTTAAACAATCAATACGTATGTATGGATATACTGTTTTGACGTGAAACTCAAAAATGCGATGAACAATTACTTATATCTCCGTTTGAAAAAATAGGATTGCTATGAAATTTGGTTCACTTTATCTCCAAGTGCGGGAATAAGTTTTTATTGTTATCGCAGAACAATTGTAAGCACTGGTATCTGTTCGATAAACATTTCATATTGGTAGAAAATCGGAACTTCGTAATTAAATCTGCTGCAACTTTGTTTTAAAAAATAGAAACGTTATGAAATCCAGTACATTTGTCCCTACTACTTTGTTCAAGATCTCCCGATCACTTTTATATTCGCAGAAAATGAGTTTACAATAATGTCAAATATATGGATATATAGTTTCTATGTGAATTTTAAAGATTTGATAAATAATCACTGAATTTTTTATATACAAAAGTAGAATTGTTTTTTATTCAGGTACATTCTTTATAAGGCATTTAATAGTATAAATGTGTCATAAGTGTTTCAAACGACAAAATGAAATTAAGATTCAGAGATAAGTAACGGACTATTTACTGAGATATCTTGTATTACAAATTATGTATAGGTAATATTTTTTCTGTTGTATTACAATGCAAAATCATCTTGAGGTTAACAAATAAATGATGTATAATATTATATATAAAATATCAACGCGTCAGAAGTAAACGAGTAAAAATAACTCCCATTCAAAGGCCATAACTGCTTCACACAAAATTGAGTTGTCTATCAAACCAGTAATGATTTTATTATGTGTAGTTTCAAACGGTTTAAAATTAAACGTTTTTAGGAAATACATAAATAATAATTATATCCAAATAACTATACATAACTGACAGGCACTTCGGATATAGGAACTCAAACTAAATTGCTTTTTCTTCTTTCAATATAAATACTATAATTTAACCTTGACCCTATTTACAGGTGTTTGGAGCGGGTACATTTTCATGCATACCGATTTTTGTGTCTGGAATCATTTTACTATATTGTTAACTTGCAGTTCTTCTCGATGGTTTGCACTTCTCCGGTAAAAGCAAAGGTAAGACCTTGAAAAATTCGAAAGTACTCCCAAAATCGAGTGGAGGTTCATCAAATCGTTGTATTTCTGATGAAACTGTAATATTGCACATGACTTCCTTGGATTTCGGTTTTTTCTCTAGAAGAGATTTGCGTACTTGAGATACTCTATCAGCTCTATCTTTGTGTGCTTGATAGCAGTGGCGTACTGGACGGTCCGCAGACCCCGCGGCGCGGGGGGGGCCTTACGCCTTGGGGGGCCCCGCACTGAGTGGAAGAAAAAAAAAACCTAATCCTACATAATAAACCCATTGCCAAAACAATGATGAAAATTGAAGTAACGTTTGTTGGATAACCGTAAGAACTTTAAACACTTCAACCCAGCACGCACAGTAAGTTGAGCTTACATATCATTATTATTTTATTTAAATGACGTATCGATTCAAATAACTAAACTGATCCATGTATTTTATAATTACACATGTATGTAAATAAAATTTTGGTCATTTAAATAAATGTTTAAAAATGGTTATAGTATAATCATTATTATTTACACGAATAAAATTATTACCTATCTGAAGTCTATGAGGGGGGGGGGGTCTCGGTGAGATTTTCGCAGGGAGGCCTCAGGGGTTTTCGGTACGCCACTGCTTGATAGTTCTTGTAAGTATACAAAATATTTGCTAGAGCTATCCTTATTCTATTCATATTACTTTCACAAAATCTTGTTAATGAGAATTACGCCACTGTGGCGTCCCATGTGCAAATATGCACACCACAGTTCCCACTCAATTTACCTAAGTCATCCTCTTGTAATGGTTTATTTTTTGAACAGTATATTTTCCACCTGCCCCACTGAATTTTTTTTTTACTTAGACTTGACAGAAATGCACAAATACCATTTGCGACTTCATTGGGCAGTGGACCGTGTGTAGAATTAAAATAAATGATAATTTTTGAATGTAAGATCAGCATTAGCAAAGTCCAATAATCAGCCCTGTTTATAGGAATTAATCATATGTCTTCATTTATAACATTTCTTGCTTTTGCCCAATCGACGAATCCTTTTGTGATGTACCCGTTGTATCGAAACTGTGTATTGATATCCCTCTTGTTTGGGCTATATTGGGTACCATGCTGAAAAATCCATTCACTACTCTGTCATATAAATATTGGTCGGGATTTTTATACGCATTCAATTTAAAAAAACTTGTGCTATCCACTATGAACTCATTTATATTCACATACAAATCAGGGAAACCGTTGGGGTATTTGTCGCATTCGAACAAAGCATTTGAATGCGAGAATGAAAATTCTTGTTTTTCCGTTGGTTTTTCATTGCTACAATTTATCAGGTTTACATGGTTATCTTTATTGTCTTCTTCGTTTGTAATTTTGTCAGATTTCTTGATGTTATTTTTTCTAATTGAATTATTCGTTATTTTGTTTTATTTATACTTTCCATCATATTACTCATCTGTTTGCCAATAATAATAATTTTATTCGTTTTCCGTTGATATAAGTAATTGTTCGTCGAATTTTTGAGTTTCACGTCAAAACAGTACATCTATATATACGTATTGATCGTTTAAACTTTTTCTGCCAGCCTAAACACGATTCAAGCTTGTTGTCCACCATAATAGTAATATGTATATCAATTATAGAGGCATTTCTATCTTTTTTTTAAAAAGCTGCAGCAGATTTTATTACGAATCATCGATTTTCCGCTAATGAACAATGTTTATCTACCGAATATCATTGTTTATCCTTCTTCTGCCAGTATAAGAAAAATTTCTATCTGTTTTACTGCACTTGGAGATGAAGTGAACCAAATTTCATAACAATCCTATTTTTGCAAACGGAGATATAAGTAATTGTTCGTCGAATTTTTGAGTTTCACGTCAAAACAGAATATCTATATATACGTATGGATTGTTTAAACTTTTTCTGCCAGCATAAATATGTATCAAAGTTCTTAAACACGTATGGATAGTAACTGTACGAAGTTTGGGGGCATCTCTATTGTTATATGAAAGAGTTATGACCTATATATTGCTGGAATAGAGAATTCTACGAGAATTATTTGTTTCTATTGTATATTTAACAGTATTGTTCATATTTTTTTATAGTGTTATACCGTCTCAATATATTGTGGAGTTGATCTGAGCACATATACAATGATTAGCGGCTAGTTTATTGATTATAATATTTTATTATTTTGCGGAGCGCTCCATATAGTCCGTCGGCTAGGTCCGTCGGCAAGTTTCAGTTTCATCGAGACATCGGTTAATAACGATATTTACCCATAGAAACTATTTTTATCAACCGTGCACTCAGTTATAGTCCCTTATTTACCTTCCTCACAAACAACCCTTGTTACTCTCAAAACCTCGCTAATCTAGAGAAAAGAGTATGATAAGACTATAGTTCATCAAAACTAAATGTAATATTTATTGGTCGAAATAATCACTGGAAGTTCTGTAAAAAGACGTTTTAATTGAAACTTTAAATGAAACTAATTGTAAGTACAAGGAAAGAGAATGTGGAAAAAATACATTATACGTATATACATAAAGAGGTGAAAAAAAAATACTTTTGAAACAAGTAATACCTAAGTAAGTCTCACAAATGCAGTTGGAACGCCCTAAACAGATGTGCTGGTGTACAATCACGAATGGCTCACAGCAGTAATGAAGTGATACACGGCTGAACGCAATCTTACGTGATACACAGCCAAAATCAATCCATCAACTTTACTACCAAAGCAGTGGACTCCATCAAAATTCCTCCGAAGAGCATCAATCCCGCAGAAAGAAAGAGTTTAATATAGATCTTCTTAAGGTAATGCCAATCCTTTAAAAACCACCAACAAAATAAAACTTACCTATTCAAAAATAAAATACATCTTCCAACGTCTAGGCAGCCTTGCACACATTTCTCCTCCCTCGATTCCAAAATCCAGGATAACGATGAATGTCGTAAATAAACATCAAGCAAATTGAACATAAGATGATAACTTACACAATCAACACATCCAAAAACGTTTACTAAAACAAACCATGCTAGTAGCGACGTAGCATATAAGAATGATTGTAAAAATTGTAGTAGAATACCATGAACTATTGCAAAAAAGACCGTTGATAGATTAACAAAGGATTGAAAGGATTTAAGTTAAGCAATACCATTTGTAAGAGGGAATCCCAGATAAGATCGCGTAGAAAAGAAAATTAATTAACAAAAGCAACATACATATTGTTATAATTCTGGCCTGCTAGGTGCAAAACACGGTACCTACTTTATGCGCCGCACAGTGGGACCAGACGCAATTTTTTGTGTCAATATAAAATACCAGCAGCTGTGATAATCCAATCAAGATGATTTTTTTTGGAGCTTTAAGCTACAACACTATAAAATATAGGAAAAGTGGTCCAAACTGAAAAAAACGGTGAATTGGGGGTGAGAACACCCCCTAAAGGCACCCCCTAAAGCATTCTCTTGAGAAGATCAATTGATTTTTAAAAAATAGATGACATTTTTGTTATGTTAATAGTGACCATATAGGTTAAATGGGCTGCTGAACACAAATTCGACAATTACAGTTTAAAGTTCAAAATGGCGGATCCAATATGGCGGCAACGAAAAATAAAAATCGGCAAAAATTGTACAAAAATTAGTTTATAAGGGTGTTTTGGGCTGCTGAACACGAATTCGACATTTACAGTTCAAAATCCAAAATGGCGGATACAATATGGTGGCCAAGAAAATTAAAAATCAGCCAAAATTCTACATAAACTAGTTTATAGGGTTTTTTGGGGTGCAAAACACGAATTCAACATTAACAGTTCAAAATCCAAAATGGCGGATCCAATATGGCGTCCAAGAAAATTAGAAATAGGCAAAAATTTTACAAAAATTAGTTTATAAGTTTTTTTGGGCTGCGAAACACGAATATGA
>JAPYYV010002232.1:0-23370 GCA_030522625.1 Copidosoma aretas | reverse complement strand
GAAATGTCGTTAGACGTATAGTGTTTGTTCTCAAGGCTCTTGGAAAATATGCGGGTACATGGATTTATTACTGTTCAATCATGGATTTATTAAATTCAAAATTTTGGGTTATGTTTGAGCATTGCAAACTTTTATAATCTGTTTTCTTAGTATTTATATACACTAAAGTAACAATAATATTTATTGATTACGCCTTAATAAACAAATAATTAGCTCAAGACCACCGGTTTCATTAATTTTTTTTTTTAATTTGTGAAATCCCATTCTTTTTTAGGTTAGGTTTTTATTTTCAGACTTCGGCTATAGTTTTCTTTTATTCGTAATGCAATCACCTACAAATCCTACAAATTAAAAAAAAAGCCCCTCTACCTTCTTTCCATCTGGAGATATTTGATTTCGAAAAAAGTTACCTTTGATTTCATCGTTTTAGAACATAGTGCACCGCTCCTTTATCCAATTATTTTTTATCCGAAAATTTTTAAAACTCCGCATTTTCCGGCTAACCACAACCAATATTTAATTCTCTCAAAATTCTATATTTTCAAAATTCCTATTTGACGCCACAGCGCAATTGGTATGTCACGTAGGTAAAATAAATACAAGTCCCCGCAGTTACCGGCCGATACTCGAGCCCTGTCTCTAACGCCACGGCCGTCTGGGAGTCTTAGAACTTCAGGCGCCATCCATAGGGCATTTATACATCAACTGTGTCTGTATCTCTTTACCCCTGACTGCTGTATTATTAATGGATGTATCCTTTTCTATACTTCTAACTTATAAATTTTTTCTTTGGCGATCGAAATACGCCAATAAATCCCTGCTGCTGCTGCAGACTTCTATGAGTTTTAAAGATCGTAATACAATAGGTTCTAGAAGTGCTGTGATGATTCAATAAATTGTTTTATCAGATTTCGTGTATGTGTACTATGTGTATTGTTAGTTAATTCCGCAATGTCTAATAATTGATATGATTCATCGTACGCTTAACAGCCATTATAATACAATAATATGACTGCTATTGTTTTATAGAATAGAATCTTCAATATCTTTATTAAAATTTGAAAATTGCGAAGGCACTACGATAATTGTTACAGTTGATATAGTAGATTTCGTGCAAGCGAATTTTGTATAACCACTATGTTTGTCAAAGTGCGTTATTAAGAGAACATAATTGATAGTAAAGTTGAAAAGTGCTATTATACATCGACGTTACTACAATTGTTCACGAAACCAACGGTTGTCATATGTTTAAATGGCTTTTTAAAATGATATTACACTTATATCACAATACGAGAAAATAACCTTTTTTTTAGACTAGGTTACAGTTTTATTAAAATATAACCTAGCATTATTAGGGAAAAGGCTCCAAGTATTCTTACAGTGGAATAGGTGAGTAATGTGTTTAGTGATTAATTTGTTATATCATTGTAAGTGTGTTTACAGACTGGATGGTTGCTAAAACATTGCTATGAGAGATACCTGTAAAATATCTAGTTTTTTTATTAATATTCCTAACTGTTTCGGAAATATGTTATGATTGATGTATAATACAATTCAAAGCTAGGTATTGTTTGAATTCAAATCATGCTATGTTAAAGAGTTTTATGGTTGCAACCGACTTCTTTTTTTTCTTGTTTTAATCATTATAAGCAGGTATATTATCATCACTGTCTTTTTCTGTACAAATATTTGGCAAGTGTAATTCATTACTGCAATATTCTTATGTATGTAGTGATGAGCAAACAATATTTAATACCTTTCCAATAAGCAGATTTTCAGAAGAATGATTTTTATTGAATACTTAAATGTTTGCTTTAAAAGAATCATATTTGTATTCTTCAGTTAATCAGAAAGTAATGAATAAGTCAGTAAATATTCATAAGTAGCAAAAAAGCGTCACTAATCAATAGTAGTACATTACGCCACTAAGGCAGAAAGTAAAAAATTGAGCGCCCGAAGGGCGCGCTTGTTTTACTTTTGTGCCCAAGTCTCGTATATCTTGCCGAGGGCGCAAAGTGCAATTTTGCGCCCGTGGGCACACTTTGGGCCTGCGAAAATACTTTGCGCCCTAGGGCAGAAAAAATTTTGGGCCTGGAGCGCGGAGGGCTGAAAAAATTTTTCTGCCCAGGGGGCAAAGTGGTTTCAAGGGCCCAAAGTGCGGCCTGAGGGCGAAAAGGCTCTGCTGCACTTTGGGCCCATGGTAAGAAAAACAGTATTATTATACATTATACATTATTATTATAACCCTTATCATACATTAACAGTACACACATGCTCGAGAAAAAATTTAATATTCCCGTTCACCAAAAGTGGTTTTTCTCTCTCGCTTGTTCGTTATCTTGGAATATCAACTTTGTGTCTCTAATTATTATTTTCTGGTTAGCAGTTTAGTTGTAGAGTAGGGAGTATTTTGGTAACCATTTATTAAATATTGCAGTACATCAATATAGTGGTGGGTATTATTATAAGTAAAATATCTGTACATGCGTTCTTCAAAAGTTTGAATGAGGCGCTCTTCCACAGCTGCATTGACATCAGGATTTTAGGCGACTAGAAATTTAATACCATTATTTTTTAAATATTGTTGAAACTCGCTCCCCAGAAACTCAGTCCCACGGCCCGTTTTTAGCATGGAGGGAAAATTAGACACATCATAGTCAAGAATTTTTTTGAACCAGTAGGTACACTGCGACAAGTTGTATCTTTCAATAGTTTTACTCATATATATTTACTAAATACATCAATCTCGATTTCAATGAAAGTCACTTTATCGTTATAGTTTGTTAAAGATGTCAGTTAAATCAGATCACCGTCGGACAACTTATCTCTTGCGTTAAGATCGTACAATAACCAAGGGATGTTTGGTCAAATAGTTTTGTGTATAGAGTAATTGTAGTATTATTGCAATTACTCGTGGATATTATATTATAAAATTCTATTATATGCACTCATATTGAATTACGCGCACCAGCAAGTGCAGTTATTTGCGGTGGACAGAATATTTTTTTTCTAACGCATCCACCCGCGTAACAAAAATTTTGTTCGGAAAACATTTTTTAATAGTTGAGTCCGATAAAAGTTTTTTCAAACGTTTCGGGCGCACGATTCCAAAACTTTTCCAAAACTTTGAAAAAACGTTCAAAAAACTTGAAAAAAACTTGTGAAAAACTTCGAAGAAACATTTTTTTTAAACATGAGTACCAAAATTTTTTTTTTAGTAACAAGATTTTCGTTTCGTAGAACTTTTTCTGAAATTTTTTTTTAATTTTATCGAATTTGACAGAAATATGTTTGTACCTTATTTCCATCATTTTTCTTACTCGTACATACGTTCAATTATTTCCTTAGGCTAATAAATTATTCAACAGTAGTTACAATATTTCATTATTTATTTTTAACACTTACATTAACATCGGATAATTAATAGAATTACAAGCTATATTTCAAACTCATTTAAAAAAGTTGCTGAATAACATGGATTGACCAAGCGTAGTAAAGCAGCTGTGACACATTATCTAAAACGGCAATGCTGTTACATCATGTAAGAAAAAGATTTTAAAAAATTTGATATTTTGTAAGGAAATTAAAAAAATTATCGTCCATAAAAATACTTGACATAGTGATGATTTTTTAAAAATTACCAATCCCTGAGACGTGTACATATTTTTGTCATCAGATAATGTTTAAAGTAATACATAAATATAGATAAAAATAATTCGTACAGCGATCAAATCTAGGTCAATTCACGAGGCCAGGTTTCAAAATTCGGGATGGACAGAGCTTCTGCCTTCGGAAAGCAAATATTCAAAAAGAATTTTCTCAAGCACCAGAGGCAAGCGCAGGCTGCTACGGCGGTATACGAGACGATTAACTGAAATCGAGAGAAATAAATTTTAGGTCAGTTCACATGCACTTCATAGTATGCGAACACTATACAATTGCAGGTGACCTCCCCAAATTTAATGCATATACTTTTTTCCAGGACTGCGTTTCGCGAATTTATTCTTCGTATTGGTATAAAATTAGATGAAACCAACGTCAAAGAAACACACTGTTTCTAACGATAAATAATACAAGTATTTATACACTGTAAGACAAACTTAAAAGTTGCTTGGAGCTTGCAAATATCCTTGGAAATAATATGCGGATGAATTTTTATTCGTTTTTAACCAACAATGTGCGTCACTATAAACAACATACAGCATTGTCATATAAATCAACTACAGCGTTGGTAATTTTGAAGGAAATAGAATGTGTCTACATATCTTATGTTATCATAGCAACGCACGTTGTTCGTTGGTTAACGAACAAAAATTTTTATCAGCATATTATTTCCAAGGTTATTTGTAAGCTCCAAGCAACTCTTAGGTGTGTCGCAATGTGTGTAAATTCCTGTATCATTTATCGTGAGAAACAGTATGTTTCTTTAACATTGGTTTTCTATAATTTTATACCCATCCGAAGAATAAATTCGCGAAACGTAGTCCCAGAAAAAAGTATATGCATTAAATTTGGGGAAGTCACCTGCAATTGTAAAGTGTTTGCATACTATGAAGTGCATGTGAACTGACCTAAAATTTGTTTTTTCCGATTTCAGTTAATATTCTCGTCTATACCGCCGCAGCAGCCCGCGTGTGTCTTTCGAGCTTGAGTTCATTATTTTTGAATGTCTACTTTCCAAAGGCAGAGGCTCTGTCCGTCCAGAATTTTGAAATCTGGCCTCGTGAACTGACCTAGATTTGACAGATGTGAGAAATAATTGTATTTCCATTTATGTGTTACTTTTAACCTTATTTAACGCTGTAAAATACATACACGTCTCAATAATTGGTAATCTTTTCAAAATCATTACTATGTCAAGTATTTCTGTGGACGATAATATTTTTAATTTTCTTAAAAATATCGAATTTTGTAAATATTATTTTTTCAGCTGTTGTTACAGCATTGCAGTTTCAGATAATGTTGGGGAAAAATTTTTAAGGCACGTAATTAACGTGCAGTTGGAGTGGTTATTGTCTTTTAAAGACACGTAAAAGTGTTACTTTTAACCTTATTTAACGCTATAAAATATGTACACGTCTGATGAATTGGTAATATTTTTTAAATCATTACTATGTCAAGTATTTCTGTGGACGATAATATTTTTAATTTTCTTAAAAAATATCGAATTTTGTAAATAGTATTTTTTCAGCTGCTGTCACAGCATTGCAGTTTCAGATAATGTAAGGGAAAAATTTTAAAGGCACGTAATTAACGTGCAGTGGGAGTAATTATTGTCTTTTAAAGGCACGAAATCATAGCATAATTATTTATCCATCTTTCTTCAATGTGCATAATCTCGTTAAAAAAATTTTATGAAACCATTTATCACAGATGCTTGAATGTTAAACAATTATATACAATAAAAATTCTCCAAAAATACACAAATTATTCATCAATAACCATAGCCTTTAATTTATACAAATATGTACTGTTCACAGGATTCTTGATGCTTGGGCCATGTCAAATTAGAGGTGCTGATCCAAACTCCAAAGCGTCACAGCGGCTTTACTACGCTTTATTTAGTCAATCAATGTTATTTAACGATTTTGTAAATAAATTTTGGTATATAACTTATATTCCTATTAATTATCCGATAATGATGTGAATGTTAAGAATAAATAATGAAAAATTGTAACAAATGTTTATTAAATAATTATCTAATAAAAATAATTAAATGTATGAACGAGTAAGAAGATTAATGGAAATAAGGTTAAAAAAGATAACTGTCAAATTCAATAACAGTTAAGAAATAGTTTAGAAAAAGTTTTACTGAACGAAAATCTTGCTACTAAAAAAATTAATTTTGGCACTTATGTTCAGAAAAAAATTTTTATGAATTTTTTTACAAGTTTTGTTCAAGTTTCATAATCATTTTCTTCAAGTTTGGTATAAGTTTCTAAATAGTTCGCGGAAAACATTAGAAAAAACTTTCATCCGACTCAACTTTAAAAAAAGTTTTTTCAAACGAATTTTTTGGTACCTCTGCCATTTCTTCTTATATCGTATCTATTTTCTGCCGCTACTCGAAGTTGGCGTAGAGGACAGTTTTATTCTACCTTTTTCATTAAGTTCATTATGTTGAATGGATCTTCCCATGGGTAATACAAAATTTTTGTTCTCACATGTGTCATCGTCGCTTATTGATTTCGAACTGTCGCGTTCAGTGAATAAGATTGAACTATCTGAAATTTTTAGCCGGAAGGTTTTTCCTCAAGCTCACAAGGGATGTTGAGTTCTCGAAGCACTCTGGCGAATGTCTTTCTTCCCACAGACTTAACATTCTTCCATCGTATTGATCTATCATTATTTAAATTAATAATGTTTGATCCAACGATTTTTCGACCTTTACGAATCACAGTACCTGTTGCATCCCAATCAAAATTATTTTTGGTTCCTTTCAATTGTCTTGCAAGCAACATATACTTTTGTTGAAACACTCTAGGTACAGTGCTGACTATTGTTTCATCGCTTATGCCATAATCCTCTGTAGGCACCTTATTTTCAACGTGGCTTTGTGATGATTTCACAGGTTTATGCTTTTCATTAATAAAGTATTAATATGTGTGTACGATTTTTGAATATTCCTTTAATTGATCGTATTCGTTACTGGAATAATTTTAATCAAGATATTTGTTATACTTCGTTCAGCCGACTTAAATTATCTCTGACAGTTCCTGCAGTTTGCAATACAAGTTGTGTCAAAAAATCGTTCGCAGCAGTAACTTCTTAGTTCGCTACACCATGGGTATCTCCATTTTCTTAGCCCCTTTCATTTTTGTATTACAACATTCTTGATATTATTCCACTTGGAATAGGATGTATTATGAATGGCCAGAAACCACTGTCGTTTTAAATAATATGTAGATGATTCTTTTTTTTCCACCAAATTTTATCATTATTTTTAACAAATAATTGTCTTGAAACAATTTTAATTTCTTGTAAATTTTTCTTTTGACTATTTTTTAAAAAAACAGCACCTTTTAATACGTTCAAAACACACTTGTACACACAGTCGATCAAGTTCTCGTCAGCTTTTATCAACAATGCAGCTATCTGTTATTTATAAAGAGGAGTCAGGGCTTATTAAATTTAAAAGTACTTTTTTCGATAGGAGCCACGTCGCTCTGCTGACGGGTTTGATTGGTCCGGTGGCTTAGCGATGTAGACTGTTATATACTTCAGAGAAAACGAGCAGATACACTTCAGTAGTTTCTATTTTAGGTAAATCTATTCAAGGTGAGGGAATGTACGAGCTGCATATTTAGGTAGGTAAATGTATATACGCTTGGTGCCTAGAAATATACATGTTTAATATTGAAGTCGTCCAAAGTATATTGCTTACAATCAACCGTAAGATAATCATGGCCCTTTACAATTGCGTCTTAACATTCCTGCTGAATGAAGTTTCAATTTTCAGGAAATAACTATCGAGACAACAAATTTAACTTTGCCAGTGTTTGCCGAATCCAGGGGATTATTTTAACGATTCTCATTTTAAAAAACTTCTAATCATTGATGATTTGACGCGTGAGTCTTTAAATAACGTTGTGTTTTATTTATTTATAAAGGGCAGCGATCTCAAAAATATAAGCGTGATATTTATAAGCAGAATATTTTTCACAAGTCTGCTTGTTTGCCAGATTTTAGACTCAATGCTTCGTACTCGTCCTATTTGAAAACCAGCGTGATCACGCGCAACAGACATATCAGCGTATGGTCTGTTTTGATGTGCAAGAGCCAGCTGCAGTGACTCTGCGTTTTCAACAAGCGCTGCTCTCTCTTTTTCTTAACGAATACTATAGCTAGCTGTTATGTATACTACTGGCCCCATGCGGTACCCAAGCCATTTAGTAAAAAAAGAAAAAAACATTAAGGGGGCACTTGGATTCGAGCCACGGATCCCTCGATCTGCAAATAAATGCTCGTTTACTAAGCTATACCAGCCACTATAGTATCCGCTGGGTTACTATTTTAAAACCTGAGTGAAAATTTTCAATCATACAGTTATACGTCTATAACGTGTAGTTTGTTTTAATATGTTGCAGACAGCTGATTTGACTCTGCTATCGTAGCTACGCTCTACCTCCTTTCTCAAATATTTCCTTGGGTATCTTAAAGGAGAACAGCCAGTATAAACAGGAAAACCTGGTCTTTATTATCTCGTGCATGCGAAATACTTCCACATCTACTATTAATACTGACAAGTTGTGGCTTTTTTTTAAGATTTAAAAGATGTAAATCCTTGATAGCTCAGTTGGTTAACGGTCTTATTGGTTCAATCATTAGTATATCTTCAGCTATTGGAGCTTGCATTTTTATTTTTTCAAACTATTTTCCCAATATTTAATCATATGTATAATTTAGTAGAAAATATTTAAATTTTCTATATCGGAGATACGGGGGAAAAACGAAATATTAGTTTACATGATTTATTTATAAAAACATGGCTTCGAAAAATGCATGTTAAAATATATAAGTTTTCCTTATCAGGGACCCCACCTACTACGTGATGATCACTCATTCATGCTGGGTGTTGCATTTTGCGTTTAAGGGGTTTGTATATCGATTAAAATACAGTGTCTTTACAACATGATCATTACGACATCTATACATCACGGCATCACCAGACTGCTATTCTGTCAGACGAATACATTACGTGATTGTAATTTCTTACCTAGGGCGCAAAGTGCAACTGGCGTTTTGCGCCCTAGGGCTGCACTTTGGGCCCTTAAATCGCTTTGCGCCCACGGGCAGTAAATAACTTTACACCCTGCGGGGCGCAAACTACTTTACCACTCTAGGGCACAGAGTGATTTCGCGGGCCCAAAGTGTGCCCAAGTGTTACACTTTGCGCCCTCGGCAACAAGAACACCGCTCGCACCTCTAGCACAAACATACAAAAACCCCTGACTTTCGGGCGTGCATTTCGTACTTTGCGCCCTAGGTACGAAGACTACTATTTTGTAATCCTATTTGTATCTAAT
Source organism: Copidosoma aretas (assembly GCA_030522625.1). NCBI lineage: Eukaryota > Metazoa > Arthropoda > Insecta > Hymenoptera > Encyrtidae > Copidosoma > Copidosoma aretas. Next base: position 14,344 of record JAPYYV010002232.1, on the reverse strand, counting down.
AAATGTAAAAGTTTTCTAACTTCAACATTGTAAAACTTATGCTTGTCTAAATAAGAGTTGTATGGAATACCATTATATTCATCGTCACTATACAGATTGTCCAATACGGTTTTGTAAGCTCCAATATGACTTTTTATTTGTTAAAATACCCAGCCTTTTCTACATAATCAAAAGTCATGTCAAGTAAGTCCTTCACTTTAAAAAGATATTTATATTACTTGCGATACGCTGTCTTTGCGCCTGCGTCTTTAAGTTTTACTAAGGTATGAAGATTGGTGTGCCATCCTAAGCCTTTTAACGAGGATTTGTATGATGGATAATATTCCCGAGTTGGTGCGCAACAATTGTCACGGGGACAATCATAAACTTTCTCCTCGGCAGCAAATTCTATTGACCGTACTGTATGTATAAGAAAACAAATAAATTTTTTTATGTTTTCATACGACTGTAGGGATACGATAAAGTTTTTGAAATGAAGCGACACCTCGTAAAACTATCGCACAAGTTTTGTCTCCGCCACGGGTAATGACTTCATGCATGTTGGTTTTCCTTTGTTAGAAAGCGAGGGCCTTTATTTGATCACTGGATACACAACAGTTAACTCTAACATACACATTAGTGCTTTCTGATTTTGAGAATGATGCTGGCGGTGGTGAACCTTGGTGAGAGACGCTGCAGGAAGCACCGGAGACATTTTTGGTGATTGAACTCGATCTGCGCGAGAAGAGCCGTGAAAGCAGAGCGAGGAGATCCCGCGAAGCTCTGTATATACTTGGGGACGCAGGAGAATCGAGCCCCGAGAGCCTCTCTTTTTCCTGTGTCATCGCCCGCCAATAGGGGTCATGACTGGACACGCAGTAGAGCGGGGTTGGTCAAACAAGCTATGCTAGCTAGGCTGGCGCGCACTTCGACAATCCACCCACCTTGTTCCTGGAACGATATTTAATCCTTGACGGCTGCATTAGAGTTGTTTTCCAAGCCTCCGGAGTAAAAAGGCGAGGGTGATATTGTAATCGGGAGCAGTGCTACTTTGGTGATCGGCCTGACGTACTCTCCAGTGAACGTTCTGACGGTGGCAGCACGTACGAGGCGATCAGCCCCAGGGTTTACACAGGTTAGTCAGCAGAGTAGCCATTTTCCACCGGTCTAAAGTAGTTTTGGATCCAATATGACTATAATATCACCTACTGTAAAGTTACGACCAGGGATGGTCCATTTTGACTGGTGCTGAAGAGTGTTGAGGTACTCTCGGCTCCATCGATACCAAAACAGGGCACGAATACCGCGCAGAAGCTTTCAGTGCTTGAGTCTATCTAAGTTTGTATCAGAGTCAGGAGCCTCGGGGATGGAGTTGAGAGGCATGCCAATAAGAAAGTGGCCTGGAGTGAGTACTTCGAGGTCGTCAGGGTCCTTGGACAGGGACATTAGAGGCCAGCGGTTCAAGGCTGACTCGATGCTAATGAGCATGGTTGAGAATTCCTCGTAAGTAAGGTATTGGGGACCGATGACGCGACAGAGATATCCTTTTACGACCTTGACTGAGGCCTCCCAAAAGCCGCCGAAGTGAGGTGCTTTTTTGAGAATAAGCTGCCAGGAGATGCCCTGTCTCGCGAGGGTTTCGGCTACAAGTCCCCAGTTTGTCTGTCCGGCTTGCAGTGCCAAACGCATTTCCCGATCAGCGCGGCGAAAGCAGGTGGCATTGTCACTGAAGACTTCGGCTGGCTAGCCGCGTCGCCCGGCAAATCGTGTTAGCGCGCCCATAAATGATTCTGTGGAAAGATCGCCAAGCAGTTCTAGATGGAGGGCCTTTGAACCTATACACACAAAGACGGCGATGTAACCTTTGGTGGTCCTGATTCCTCGCCCTTTCGCCGAGAGAATCTGGAATGGCCTTTCATAGTCGATCCCTACGCGACAGAAGGCGCGCGAGGAAATCACTTTTGACGCGGGCAATGGAGCCATTAGTTGAGTGGCGGCGCGTGCATTTAGGCGAGCGCAAATTACACAGTTGTGTGCCATATACGCGGTGGTAAGTCGATATCCACCGTGAAGAGCTCGGGAATGAGCCCAAAAGATAACGAGCCCTGCAAGCGGGCAGGAGCCAGCAAGGATGGGTAGGTGCTATTCGTGGAAGGACAGTGCCGAATGTTTCAGCCGCTCGCTGACGCACACGACTTCGTCAGTGTGGATAAAGGGGGCAAACTGGGTCAACGGGTGCCTCGACGGTAGAGCTTTATTTCTTTGGAGAAGGTCCAACTCTCTTTTGAACGCTGATGCCTGACTCAGACGAATACAGGCTAGAAAAGCGTCGTTAAGCTCACCTGCTTTTAGCTGGAACTGATGTGGACTCTCGGTCGCGATCTCGGTGAACCCATCGTAGCAGGTAAACGAGGAAACGTAGAAGGAAGTTGAGATCGAAGAACTTTGTCAGCATGTTGAAATCGATTCGTTGAGTGGCTCAGCTTGTGCGCGGGGCCGGTATCGTTAAAGCGGCTTCTATCCACGGGCCACGAGGTTGGTGAGTCGAAATGCCAGGCAGGCCCCGTCCACCATCAGCTTCGGTGGCGAAGCTCGCTCCTGTCCACATTCCGTGTTGCCAAGTCTGCCGCATTTAAGTTCGTCGGTTCAAGGCACCATATATTCGATAACAGTGCTTCTTAAATGTGTGCTACGTAGTTGTCGACCAGGGCGCTAGTTACTGGCTCCTGCGACCGAATCCCGCTTAGGACAACTTGCGAGTCACTTCAGGCGTGACAGTGGTCCAATAGCACGTTGAGCTTGTCGGCGGGCGACTGCAGCAGTTTGGCCGCTAGAAAAGCGGCCCAAAGCTCCATGTAAGGAATCGTCATTTGAATGTATGCAGGTGGCTGTGGCTTGAGACTGCCGATAGGTGCAAGTTTCGTTCGAGCTAGCAAGAGGCAGCAGCGTGTGCTCCGGACTGATGTTTCTAGTCTCGCATAGACCACAGCCTATAGTGTCTGACAACTGGCATCAGAGAATGCGTGCAGCCGAAGATGAGACCCCGGTCGGTAACTGAACCAGTGGGGGATGGAGCAATCTTCAATCCTCTGGTTTTGGGCCTCGAAGGCTGTCCACCGAATGGCCATGGACTGGGGCACCGGTTCATCCCAGCCCAGGCGGGCGCGCCATAGGTCTTGCGGCAACAGCTACCGACTCAGAACGATTAGGGCGAGCCAGCTGCAGGGGTCAAATACGCGAGCAAACGCAGCAAGTATTGTGCGCTTTGTGTCTTGCTGCTAAAAATTTGAAGGTATCATATGAAAGGTGTCAGAGACCCTGCTGATGCCCAATTCGCTCACCAGTCCTCCGGTGCTAAGCTGCTACCACGTGCGACGAAAGCGAGCGTCCTCTGGCTAGTCCTGCAGAAGTTTGGGTTCATTTGCCACCCATTTTCTTAATAGAAATCCCCCAGTGTTTAGGAGGCCGATCAGTTGATCGCAGCAGATGCGGGCAGTCTCAATGTTGTCGGCTCCGGACAGAAAATTCTCCGCATATCCGTTGTATAGGACGATGGGCATGGCTTCCGGCCTATTTTGTCCTCCGTCTTTGCAAGGTGGCATGAGGGTACGCAAAGAAAGATAGGTTGAGCAGCACTGTCCGTACATCACTATCAGTAATTGGTAGTGAGTCGGCGAGGTGGTTTGATAGTGGCTCCAAACGATCCGTTGCAGGTCGATATCTCTTTTATCAATCGAGATCTGACGAAGCATTATGCGGATGTCGCTACAAAAGTTGATACGATGTTTTCTCTAGCGCATAAAGATGCCAGGTAGCGCGGCTTAATGCTTAGGGCTGGCGTGCAGGTTATCTTTTAAACTATAGCCGCTCGACGTCGGATGGTGAAGCGCTGAATGCAACGCACAGTTCTTTTTCTTGATCTCCATGCTGCCAGATGCTATGGTGATGGATGTAGTATATTGGGCCATCATCTAGAGCCAGCTCCTCGCTAGTCAGTGGCTTCATGTGGCCGAGGGTGAGGTACTCTTCCATAAAGTGGGAGTAAGCGCTAGCCATCATCGGGTTTCGTTGGAGGCGTTGCTACAACGATCTCAGAGAGGCTTGAGCTCTCTGCAAATTATTTCCGTGGAGTTGCTGACTGTCGTGCTTGAGAGGCAGCCAAAAAATATATGGGCTGTTTTCATCGCGTTGTTAATCGCCAAAAATGCTCTCGCATGCAACGTCATTCCGTGAGCGACGGCTAGCTTGTGGGACATCCTTGAAATCCCAAAAGGGATAAAGGCACGAGTTAATGGTGCCACGGCGGCTCTGTGTCTGTCTGTAGTGATAGGCACGCCAGTCGTGTGCTTGAAGGCGAGCAGGAGCCCTGCCAGTCAGAGCCCAGCCAACGATGGTATTCTGTCTAGTGATTTTGCCTTGACGGATGAATCCCGGTCGAAGCAGGCGGTGGTATGCATCGGCTCCGAAGAGAATATGAGCTTCGTAAGGTATGCCAATGTGTGGGTCGGTAAGTTTTCCGAGGTTACGCCACTTTTTGATCACAGTTTAGTGCAGTGGGGCGGCGGGAGAGACCAGGCCAAGCCACTGGATGCAGAGTGCTGTCAAGCTGAGAGTTAGAGGGCCGTCAGAGGATCCAAGGAGTAGACGAGCCTGAGCCTGTGCTCTGACAGAATGCTCACCACCGAGACCAGAGATGCTTGCTTAAACAGCCGACGCGACGTCGGAGCTCCAATTCGTCTGGCCAGGTTTAGTAAAATGGCCGTGATCTCCGAGGATGGATCAAGTATTGCTACCACAGTGACGGTCCAACTTCATCCACCTAACCAAATGAGGGCCGTAGGGGACTGCAAGTCATAATTATAAGGGATCGTCGTGCCTCCCGTCGCTACCGATGTAAGCAGAAGAATCTCTTTTAATCTGCTGCGTTGCAACGGACATATCAAAAGACTCGGGTTTGCGTTTGCGACTGTCATCGTGTAGTAGGCTATGATAAGTAGCCCGGCAGAGCTGGCGGACGTTCTTTAAGGAACAAGCCCTTACAGAATGCCCTGGCTTCAAACAGTTAAAGCACAGCCTTTCTCTAATCGCAAGCTCCCTCTTGGCCTGCAGGAAGAGTCCTTGGAATTGTCTGCAGTGGCCGACGTAGTGCGACTTATGGCAGACCGGGCAGACTGACGAAGACGCGCGAGTGGCGAGAGAACGGTAGCCTCGGCTGGCAGGTAATGGGGCTGACGAGCGTACGCTCGTCAGTCAATTGGCCTCCATGGAGCTGAGGGCCTGACACTTCCGTCGTAGAAAGTCTGTTAGGTCCTTAAACGTGGCGAGGTCGGTGTTGGGTCTTTCCAACTTGACCAGCTCGTCTTCCCAGGTGCGTTGGGTCATTGGGTCTGTAGCAGCTGCACCTGTGGAGACTAGCCAGTCGTTCTACTGATCAACAGGTTGGCCCAAGGCTTTGAGTTGATCTCGATGACGTTGCAAGGTGTCAACTACACTGAGAGAAGGAGTATTAAAAAATTTATTATATTTATATTAGAAATTACTATTTTTTTTAGGTAATGTGAGACATACTCCTCTGATGACGCAAATTATAACGTTTACAGTAATTTTTATTATATTTTTTATTGTAATTATAATAGGCAGTCGGACAAAAATTATTATACAGTACTGATAAAAATTACAATGTCTAGCATAGTAAAAATGGTGATGTCATAATATTTGCTATACAACACGATGAATTGTATTGTAATCTTATCAATGTTCTTTACATAATAAAGTAAAATTTACTATATCACATAGTAAGATTTCTGATTCTCCAGAATTGCTATTCAACATGGTAAGAATCACTGTATCCTATAGTACTTATTGTGATAAAATTGTAGATTAGGTAAAGCGGTATATACTATACAATACGTATGTATATATATTCTCATGGAGTTTTAAAGCAAGTTTAAAGTTATAGTAATGTAAATACTGAACAGAACGTATCTCTGTATCTATGAGAGTTTCTAATTAATATGTACAGACAAATACTATTTATTAATAACTTATCTGTGGTTAAATTTATTGTAAACCCTTTGACTTCTTATTTTATTGCATGCATTAGTGTATATTACATGCAGAATGTGATAATGATTTCTTATGAGTAAAAAAAATAAGGAATTGTATTATTTTGGGTAATTTTATAGATACAAGATTGATTGATGAAAAAGATTTTTTTTAAATAAGTGATAGTATAATAAGTCTGGATGATAAGTATATCAATATACACGATGGAATATATATTCTATTGATGTATTACAAGACGTATGTCATCGTAGTCCAGTGGTCACAACGTCAGACTCGCGTGCTGCAGGACTGCAGGTTGGAGGTTCGTGTCCCGGTCAGAGCAAATTTTTCAAAATTTAATTAGATTACTAAGTAATATATACGATTTTAAATACGTAAAAGATAAAAAATTAAATTAAAACCGAGAACGTACTCTCTGCACATAAATAGAATAACAATTAGTTTTTTCGTTTTCTAAATATAAAAATTATTTCTATTATAAATAAATTTTCTATGTTAGAACGCAAATTTTCATCAGAGGGCCATAGTAAAGTTTAATATTATCTGGTTTTACTATGTAGCATAGTAAATATTAAAATATGGCGAGTATGTCTCAGCTTTTCTATAGAATGTAGTAATTTTTAATATTCTTATGATAAATTTTTCAATACTACTTTTCTCAGTGTATGCCTTGGAGGCCTGCGGCTGACTTTTTTTGAAGCTCTTTGATGAAAAGAAGTGCCGCGAAGTGGTCGTAGACGAGTAGCCGTCGATTTCCGAAGCACTTCTCGACTAGAGACCACGCTGTAGCGTAGTTTGATCTGATTATCTAAGCAGTGTCGAGAGCGGCTTTGGCTTCTCCTTGCACACTTGACTTTAAGTGAACGAGCCGCTCAACATCGGAGAGCTGCTAATCTTCGTGAACGAGAGCCCGAAAGAGGTCCCGAAAAGGCTCCCAGTCCTTTCGTCGACCCGAAAAGGTCAGGATGTTTACTGTGGGTAATCGGAGTCCACGATTTGCTGGTCCAACGTTCTGGTCGAGCCTCGGTGGTGGAGCAAGGCTGATTCGGACGTTGTACAGGCGAGATCTTGCGGTGACGTAGTTCGACTCTGCCTGTGCGTACAAGTCGTCAAATGACACTGAGTCGTCATTCTTCGGCGCGATCTCGAGAAGTCGGATATGATTCGATTGGACATTATCCCAGTAGCCGTTCAGGAGCTCAAGTCTCACTTCGACCAGCCCTAGATTCCATTGACTCTTTTGAACGGCTTCTACAGTGCTTGTAAAGTAAGCAACAACGTCGTTAAGGGATTTTTGTGCTCCTAGCATGACCGTCCAGTTTTTGTCTGCCCTGAAAGGAATAATAGAGGTTAGGCTCGACGCTTTGTGTTCAAGCAGACCTTAAGCTTGTGATCAGCAGAGGATCTTGGTATGACTATTTTGTAGGTGCTGCTCACGGCTGCATTAGCTTGGGACGCGGAGTATCGAAGCAAGCCTGCAGTCGGATGAGCATGAGACTGTATGTCGATCGTTTAGGACGAGACATATGCACAATACATGACTTAGCTGCAGCGTGGGCAGCCTGTCAACCATAATGCTGCCTTTTCTTCGGCATTTCTATTAAGGTGGATTTCCACGTAGACAAAATTTACCCTAAAATGAATTTAAGCATAATTTGTCGACGGATCGCGAACCGGGATTTTTTTCAACATCATCAATATTAAAACAAGCTTTTTCTTCGTTTTCGTAATAATTTACTCATTTTTATCTATGGCTATCTGTTTCTACCGAGCTAGGCCACCTGCATGCTTCTTGTCTTATATTTCAAAATGTATCTATATATTGTGAAGGAAAACTCCTGTACGTGAAAAATGGTTACCTTGAGGAACTTCGAATTTCCAAATGAGATTGATTTTTATCAATCAATATCCGAGTTCTATGGCTTTTTTCATTGTTCCAAATACTTATGTACCGTATTAAGCTCCATCTAGGATGGATTCAAGAACGCACTTTTCCTTAGAAGAGGTTTTCATACGTGGATGGCGTAGGCTTGAAAGGAAACGGCCGTTCTTTATTATTCGTAATTATATGGTGAAACAGATTTCGTGACGGTAAGATTTTACACTATACAAAACCTTCAACGTTTTCCTTAAAATTGTCGAAGTTTTCCCCCGATATATTTAAACTTTCAGACCCTACATAAATTTTTGTATGGTTAAGCGGAAATATACCCGTGTTACAAATATGGGGGTCGAGCCAGCGAACATCTTAATATTCTATTTTTTTAATATTTTTTACCATATTGTGACAATGTTTCTAGTTTAGCCACCGTATAAAGCATTTCGAAGATTAAAATTGTTTTTCAGGCGATAGGATGACTTCCAAAATAGTTAGTATACTCGTTATTATTTTTCACAAATTATTCAAAATCTTGTTTCCACATTTCAACAATACTATAATCATTCTCTTTTATTTTTAATATTAATTTATTTTTTTTTATAAACTGTTTGGTGCAGGACTCATTATTAATAAATTTTTTTAATTAATTTTCAAATAACAACGTATATATCCGTAGAAATAACAACCGTGAAAAATGAATATGGTTCTCCTTGCTGTGTCTCCTTGTCGTTGGAAATAACCCTCAACGAGAGGGTCTTCTATGCAAACAATATTCTAGTTATCTTCCTGCGTGGATGATTTCCATGATTCTTTTTTTACTCCCACAAAAGCGATTGAATACATTTTTCGGAAAATTATCCTGATTGCGTGAATCCTGTCCCTGGTAAAATACATATTGTATCTTTCTTTGAAATTTGTTCACTGTACAGTACAGAAAACGCACTTGCTATTGTTACGCTCTCAACAATGGGGTCGACCTTTCCATTTTGTATACAAAATTTTCTGCAAGCAGTGCAGGCCAGATGTAGTTCTTTCATATCTTGCAAGCTGTATTTAACAAGTTCTTTTTTAAAATCAATCTTTGCCTCTGAGTTCGAGGTTGATTCCCTGTACCATTCTAAAAATGTTACGTGATCACGGGTACTTATAGAATTTGGCATGTTGAATTGGAATCCGGTTAAGCTCCTTTACGATTTTTATCATTGGTTTTGAACGAGAGAGGAACATATCCTTTTTGATATTTCCATCGTGTTTTAATGTTTTTGCTAGTTCAAACAATTTTATAGGTAAGTATTATAAAATATCTATGAACTTTGTTCTATCTACACCCACACGAATAATAATACGACCGTTCAAAATAGCATCGGGCGTTATATTCTTATTATTAACTATATATTTCAATGTAAATTAAGCGTTCAATGCTTTCGCGTTGTGTGCGATGCGTATGAACAAAAAAAAGTTTTCTTCTCCATCCATACAGTAAAATCAACAAATTTTCTCCGGCAATCTTTGCCTTTAAAAATTAGCTGTTCGACACCATATGACTAACGAATCCCGTAAGAATTTTATTCTACCTCATCTATAAATGCAGTACATCGTGCTTGTACTATGCGAAGAATTAGTACGTGTATATGTGTGCTGACTGTATCATGTAACGCAACGTATTTTCTTGTTTTACAGTTGAAAAATATATAGCAACTCTTTTTCATCGTAATTTTATAGTTTTTGTTCGTGATAGGTTGGATATTGCAGGGAATGCTATCTTCGTGCACACTCCTACATTATTTACATTTTTTGAAGTTATACTTTTATAGGCTCGTTGTGCAGGGGGTGAATCAATGAATTCAACATCATCTCTCTCTCTCTAAAATATGTAACGGAAGTAATATAGTCTCAATATCGTAAACCAGAGTCGCACAATGTCACCCACGGCCATCCCGAGCCGAATAGAATAGTAACGAACGTAAATTTTTAATTCCATGAAAAAAAAAATGCCACGAGTCTCAAACTCGCAACTTTCCGCTTCCGAGCCGAGCAGTGTAACCACTAAGCTATCAGTTGTCGTTTCGAGGCAGTTGCTATCACTGCTTCCTATATTGTGGTTCATGACTTTTTTCTAATTATAATTTTCTTCACTGCTAATTAGTCGATTGTTTTTTTAATATTTCATTTATTATATACATAAATGATACATTATTTATTCAATTAGATAATTTTTTCTAAAACTTTGAAAACAAATTTTTAAATCATTTTCCGTACGTACAGGCATTAAATAAACGAAAGAGAGAGAGAGAGAGAGCCACACTTTTTTTTGTCATTATTGGTATATTCATAAGTGGTTTTATGGATAATTTATTTGATTTTTATCGCGTCTTATTCTTTTCTTATAGTTGAAGTTCAGCAACATAAGTGGATCGGTGACCGCTCGAGTCCTAATGTTCATCTTCAGTATCTGCACGAAAGACCACGCTACTCCTGCAAGTCCCACAAAGGACTACAATTTAATCAAGCCCATGTGCGCCAACTGCCAAGGTGACCACTGGGCCATGTACCGTGGCTGCTCCAAGTTCCCGAAAAAGGAGATTCCTTAGCCCAAAAAAACAGCCTCTGCCACCACGGCCCCTACATTTTGGGTATAGCTAGGAATAGAAAGAAGTAAATAACTCTTGAAAAAAATTACTTGTTCATTATATGAATAGGAACACCTAAAGATATTTTTAATTAATTTTATGATGAAACAACCTTTAAAACCGGAAATACGCTATATCTCAAGGGGTCAGCAAGTTAGGTCGAAAATAACATTGTCCACCTCGGGCCTTTTTAGAACTCTGGTACACCCTCGATAGGAAAAATATCATTTGTAACTCGATCATAGAGTATTCTTTACAAATCTTGTTACGTCGCTCGCCTACGCCTCGTGCCGTAAACCTCTCGGCTCGCAAATTGAACCCTTTTCAATCGCGTACGATATCTATTATTTTTACAATTTAATGCAGACATGCATACATTATTTAGAAATGTTTTTTTAAATTGTTTAGAAACAATATAACTTTGAAAGGATAGCTTTTTTAAGTTGCTTTAGTTCTATAATAAATTGATTACATATCATGTATATTTTTTTTATTTGAGATTATTCCAAATGATGCAACACTTGAGTATTGCGCGACACAATTCAAGTTGTCATTTAGAACGTTCGTAATGAAAAGGTGTCGCACGACAGTCAATACCAACAATATAAATACTGAGGGTAACTTTAATATGATCATTCGATACCAGCAATATTATGGGTACTGATTTGTATATGACCATATAAGACCATCAATCCAGTGTACATAATATTGTCGTATTGACTTGTCATCTAAAAAGTATCCTTAGCACTCATCTCGTTGTTGTCGAGTGTCAAGCGACACCTTTTTATTGTAAACGTTTCAAATGACGACATGAGTTATGTCGCGTGACACTCGATTGTCACGTCATTTGTAATAGCCTCTTTGTTATGCTATTTATGCACATGAATTCCCTCTCCTATCTATCACTTACTCGCTCTTTCTTTTACAAAATATGTATACATTTAATAACGCTTGGAGTTCTCACTCCTTTTTTATTCGTAATTGAGGTTATTTTTTGGGTTTTGCTACATTTACTGGGGCAAGGGTCCAGTCCTTTACCGCACATTTCTGCACTAGCACTCTACACCATATGAAGCTACTATGTATAGTTATAGCGATATAAGGTATAGAGGGCTTATGTAGAAGCGTCCTGTGTAGGACAGGACCCTTGCATGATTGTAGCTTATTTTATTAAAAATATAGTAGTCATCCATTTTATATAAGTGAATAAACATTTACTGATAAAACTCGTTTCTCATTATGTTCTAAGCCTTTTTCTGGATATATGTACATATATATTGTGGGGGTTGTATACAAATTTTTAACTAATGAATTGCATTTGTCATATGGTTTTGGCGCCCCAGGCGTCGTCTCAACGCCCAACGAACCGTCGAAAGCAGCAGCTGGTCCCCCGCCAAGTTTTCTGAACTGCGGGACCGGGCAGTGCTGCCATCTCCAAGCCACTTGTCGTCCCGCTGTTCCGGCACCTTGGAACGGCCACCTAATGTGGCATGCCACTGACGGCGGCTCTCCCTCACTCTGACGCTGGCTCTCACCTGGACAGCACACGCTATGTCCTGCGAGCCGCTCGCGATTGCTCTCGCTTCGATACGATTTGTAACATCCAATAAAGTGTAACTATAACACCCGGGCGTGCTTATTACGTTGACCTCGTCCTCTTATCCAGTCGGCATCTCGGGGCTCGACAAAGCCTGTCGTTGTAATCTTAAAGTGGTGACCCCGAACAAAGTGACATTTTTATCTTCTCCGCATTTCTTGAACTCTTCTCTTTTTTTTTTTTTTGTGCAACGACACCCGCGCAGACTTTGCCATTTGTGCCCGCGAGTGATAGACGGTGTCGACGATCCTAGCAAGTGCCCGCGCTTTTTGGACGGATTTTCCCCTGCGCGCACGCTGCCACGCGGCCGACCAAAAGGCACCGTCAGTGATAGTGCGCGACAAGCTGCCGCCCTAAGTCTCGTCCGCGCCAACGACATTTACTTTTCTTTCTCTACTTCTCTTTTCCTCTCGTTTCTGGTAAAAGAGAAAAGTGCAACGTGACGGCGGCCATCTTGCGGCACGCGTGGCCTCCGACCTCTCGCTCCCCCGCGGGCGCGCACACGTGCTTTCGCGCTTACGAGTGACTGTGACATTGACTTTTTTATCTTTCTCGTGCTCTCCCGGCCTTGTGCATGCCACGCGCCCGCATCGTATCACGCTCTTGGGAAAGTGCTCGTCGCCGGGGTAGGCCTCTCGAAGATTATAAATCTCATCATGTCCCCGCCAGACCCAACGGCTAACCCGGGAGGCGGTTCCGACGGCAGCGACGGCGGCGGCGGTGGCGGCGGCAACGACGATCGAAACCCCCCCCCCGAACCGAGTACCCGGAGTCGAGACCGTAACCAACTGTCGTCTGCCAGGCATCTGGAAAGCCAACCCGCAGCTGTGGTTCACTAAAGTGGAAGCCGCTTTTAGCGTCAACCGGATCCGGGCCGACAGCAGCAGATATAACCTGGTCGTCCCCACCCTCGACTCGGACATCATCCAGGAAGTGTCCGACGTTCTCCTGGACCCGCCAGGCAATGGTAAATATCTCCACCTGAAGCAGGCTATCCTCTCTCGCCTTACAGACTCGGCAGACCGCCAGCTACGCAAGCTCCTTAACGAGGTCGAGGTAGGCGACAAGAAGCCTACGCAGCTCCTGCGGCACATAAGGTCCCACGCCGGAGGGTCAATCGGCGATGACGTCCTCCGCGTCAAGTGGCTGGACCTTCTGACTGCCAAAGCCAGCCAGCTACTCAAGGTCCTGAGGGCCTTAGACCTCAATGAGTTGGCTACTCTGGCTGATAAATTGGTCATCGGCGGCCCCCACGTCGCAGCCACCAGCGCAGCGGCAACGAGCCCAGGCCCAGCTGTCGTAGCAGCTAGCCAGTGGAAAATGCAGCCACCGTCACCGTCGGTTTCGCCCGCCACCCTCGACGCTTTGGCCCAGGAGATGTCGGCCCTACGCGCAACGGTGTCGCAGCTGGCCTCGCTCATGAGGGAGTCACTCCAGTCTGCAGCAGCCACACAACAGCAGCGGCAATCGCGCACGCACTCGAGGTCCGACAGCGCCGCACACTACCGTTCAGTCACCTCAGAGCATGCGTCAGGTTGGTGCTGGTTCCACCGCCGCCACGGTCAGCGAGCCAGGAGTTGCAGGACCCCCTGCAGTTTCGCGCCCCAGCTCCAGGGAAACCAGTAACGTCGCCTCCTGTCCAGGCAGTAGAGGACGACGCTCTCCCGAGGGAAAACCGCCTACACATCGTCGAGAAACACTCCAAATGCAGGTTTCTCATCGATTTGAGCTCAGTCGTCTCACTGTTGCCCAAGTCCTTCATAAAGACAAGGCCTCTGCAGCAGGCCCTCACGCTTTCAGCTGCCAGCGCATCGCCGATTGCCACGTTCGGCACCCACCTTGTAGAGCTCAACCTACGTCTACGCCGGGCCTTCAAGTGGTCGTTCATCGTCGTGGACGTCCAGACCGCCGTCATCGGAGCTGATTTTCTTTCGTACTATCACCTCCTCGTCGACCTTCGAGGCTGGCAGCTGATCGACGGCACCACCGGCCTTTCTTCCAAAGGCACCATGGCCATGGCTCCAATCCACAGTGTCGCGGTCGTCAGCCTGGTTGATGCTCCTCCGGGAGACCTGGGGCAACCGTACCTTAATATGTTTCAGGAGTTCTCCGACCTTACCCGCGAGGACGGCTCTGCGGCCGAGCTGCCCGACCTCCCAGTTCATCACCAGATACACACAACGGGCCCTCCGG
>JAPYYV010002231.1:0-21374 GCA_030522625.1 Copidosoma aretas | reverse complement strand
TCTTGTGCACGTATCTTGCAGCAGAATGATGTAAGTCTGCGGAAGCAGACCGAGCATCGTCTTATGCAATTTTCTTGTGCATTGTGTGCTACCAGGGTAAGTTCAGCATCCACTGCAGCAGCAGCTGCAGCACCAGCAGCAACAAGAAATATCACGAATCGTAATGATGAGTTAGTAAAAAATTGTACAAGAAAATTGTTACAAATAAGCGAATTTAAAGTTACTGAAGGAAAATCTGAATGGCTATAGATAATGTATTAGATATTGTGTTTCAAAACAATAATATGTTTTATATTTTATATTACATATAGCGTGAAATATGTAATTTTTCTGAATGAATTCAATAAAATTGAAAAATAAATAAAAGTATTTTTTCTATCTCGGGCCTTTTTGGAACCCTGGTGCACCCTCGGTAGAAAAAATAGCGTTCTCCACGCATGTGCATCCGGCCAGGGCTGTCCTAACCGTTCCTCGGGCGTTGCTTCGCAAGCGCCCTCGGGCCCAGGGACCACCCTGGAGAGATGCACATTTGCTCAGGAAACTACTAATTTTTGCATACTATCAAACTAAATCCTTGTACATAAGCATTACATTGATTCTAGAATAAGTAAGAGAACGTGATTGATTATTGCACAAGATATGGTGATTAGTTAATATTTAGTATACATATTTATAGATGAATCCCATTGACCAAAGTTTAACTCGTCTGTTCAATCATGTAGGCCATATCGTCAGGTGCGTTAAGATCGTTAACGATTATATTTTAATGGAATTCAAGAATATAATCAATGATCGATAGACACTAATCTCTCAAAAGTACAAATTCATTTGTTACCGCACTACTCATACATTTATTAAAAATAATTTTGTTAATGTTACTGATTCAGAGAAAGATGGTGCCAACGATTTATATGACGAGGTTTTTGCAGAATCATTCGGATTGAGAAATTCTTCATAAAATAATAATCAAACCGTTTGAGGTAGAACTTAATGCTACTGCAACCAAACCATCATTATTGGTTTTAATTTAATTTTATGCGTGTAAATTAAACTTGATATACTACTAAAAGCTTTATTGTGATAGTATAAGTATGTTGTATTCATTTTATATGCCGTTATGTCTATAATGCTTGTTGTTTACACTTTAATTTGTGCTTCATACGATTCCCGGCTGTTATGGTGTACGTATTGAAAGCTTTTGTTGAATACTGTTAGAACACTTATTTTGGAGAAGAATACCATATTTCCATCACCATGATGTCTCATATTGTTACTTGTCGCATAGATATCATACGTTCTCATCATACTGAGCTACAATTTTCTCCGCATAACCATAGGAAATTTTTCTTTGCATGCGTTAAAACATACTACTGCGTTTAAAGTAATACTCGATTATTAGAACTAAAACTAGTGTTTGTAGACTAAAGTAATAAATTATTTATACATTGATGGATTATGTAACAGTTAAGAACCACTAATCTTTCGAAATGTATTCATATTTGTAGTTGCGCGTAAAATTATTTTATTTGATGTATACTACCTCGTTTTTAAGTGAGTTATATTGAAGTCTTTGACTTAGTGAGAACTTATTTTATCAGTCACTAAATAAATAAGTGTTACATTGTTAAATTTAAAAAAAAAAATTTACATTGGTGATATTAATTTTGATTGAATCTAAAGCAGGCCGATTTTTTTTGATCAGACCATATAATAACGTCATTGAATCAATTAAAATGACGACAACATTCGAATATCCCTGATTTACATTTCTAAGTCAAGAGATACTTTTTTTTTTAGCATGTTAATCATAAATAGTGCTAATATATATTAAATTATCCTGCTATAAACCATTTTTAGTAAATTTAGCCTTACATGTGAGCAAGGAGAATGACGCGGGGAGTTAGGTAGAAAAAGGTTCCATGAGGAAAAGCAAGACAAAATAGAAGAATTTTTAAGTTGTCAGGACTTAGAGATATAAAAAAGAGATGGCACTATGAGTTACATTAAGGAACAAAACTTGTCATGTCGAAATTGATCAAACTTTCCTTGATGACTGAAAATGAAATAGAGAATAAAAAGTATGTAGATAATACATAGAATTAACATAAATGGTAAGGAATCACAAAAACTGTATTCTTACACTAATCCGTTTTTTCTTAGTTTTCTTGAATGCAGACTCGAAGAGTATTCCGAATTGTACGAATTAGGAATCAAATGTTGATCAATATTTTAATGACTTATAATTTCTATAGTTGTTAGACATTTTGGTCAAGTTGTTCGACTAAATTTAGAGTCTTTTAATAAGTTGCTTAGCGTAACTCAGGTTTCTTTGAAAAATATAACGATTATCAACCCAACAAAAAAATATGATATCCTAGAGACCAGATGCCCATAAAGAAGATGTTTATCATGAGATAATAAGTTCATTGCCATTGGATAAATTATTGTTTTTATGTATAGATTTTTCTAAAAAGTAGAATAAGGTGGCTTTTTTTTGTTGCCTCAAATTAAATTGTTAACTCTGCTACAAAAGCTTTGTCTGAGCTAAACGGTTACTCTAATTTATATGTCATCTCACGCAAAGGATTTAGTAATGGAAGCAAATCTGGTATACCAAACATAATTCAGAGAAAAATGGTGCCAACGATGTATATGACGAGGTTTTTGCAGAATTATTCAGATTAAGAAATTCTGTATAAATCAATAATCAAACCGTTGGAGCTAGAACTTAATGCTTCTGCAACTAAACTATCATTTCTAGATTAAATTTTATTTTATGCGTGTAAAGTAAACTTGATATACTACTAACAGCTTTATTGTGTTAGATTGAGTATGTTGTAAATCAATGTTAGTTTATATTGTGCGATAACAATTTTGTGTTGGGTCGAAATTATTTGTCATAATGGAATAATCTTTGGTTTTGATGGTTTCAAAGAACGTGCAAATCCTCATTTATCCAATTTACGATTAAGTTTGAATGGATTCAATGTTAGTAAGAAAAGTCTGCTAAACAGGCCATTGCCTCTAAGGGTAAAACCAAATTGACTAAAAGTATTTCTAAGGTTTACAGATTAGTAGTGATAATAATATGTGTAAATATAAGTATGATTTTTAGTTAGCTTTATCTAAGGTGTTAATATACTTTACGAAAAGTAGAGCTCCCTCAAAGATTTTTTCGGAAGATCCTATCCTAATTCTATTTCAATAATATTATTTGTTTTTCCCTGACAGGCCGGAACGTTAAGTGGCAATCATGCAAAAACAAAAGTATCATCGGGAATAAGTACTTAGTCATTATGATAAATAGTCGTACGATGTATATTTACAATAAGTTACATAAAATTATTTTATTGTCGGAAAACCAGTCTATGCTACCCTTCAATTTACGAATTTGAATATAATAATAAGGATAACAACCAACCTACAGATTAATAAAGAACTATTGAATATTTCCATAAGTCAGTATGTAAATTATCTCAAAATTTTTTTAATTGGTAGAAATTATATTTCTAAAATTAGACTGTCCGTAAACGATCCAAAAAAAAATATTAACTTGTGCATACGCTCATAGAATAATAATCATACTTCTGATTTGTATATTCTCACGGTCATTGACGAAAGCGCTACACCTATGCATTACACAGTAACAATTACTAAAAAAAAGTATATTTCCACCTATATAGTTGATTTTGGCATGTAGTATTAGAATTAGATACATGGAGAGGACGTGGAAACAGAGTAACCTTACTCAAGAGCTGCCTGACCATTTAAAACTTTTTTTTTTGTACCCAACAAGACTCAATATCGAGCTATAATTCACCATAGAATGGAGCCTCATTGATAGATCTACAAAAAATCTTTTACAGCAAAGTTGCATTATCCAATCTAACTCTTTATTTCAGGATCTCCTTAAGCCTTAACTCGTTCTGATGTACGATGAATCAAGCTATACATCAAGTCGGACTAGGCAGTTTTACGATTACCAGTCTTTAAAAGATATGTATTCGGCTATTCTGTGGTAGAGATCTTGTTAGAGACATGTGCGGATCCATATTTAAATTGGAAAAAGGATCGACATGTATTTTAAATTATATAGCTAAAAGCGAGATCGACACAGCAAAGAAATTATGCCTGAAATATTAATAGCATCGTACTTATAACATGCACTCTATAAAGTACAACATATTTTGACATGAATATAGTGGGGTATAAGTTATATTTTATGCGCATTGGCATTTACTTACTTTGGTCTTTTAAAATTTTTGCAGGATTTCAGAGCAATAACTCTGCAGGATGGTTTGGTAAAAGTCTGGTGATGGTAAATTCTGTAACTTAAAAACTTCGTTACGGATTAACGTTAATTTATACATACACAATAGGATCGAATAAGACTACTCTCATACAAGATTAAAATATGATGTACATCTAAAGTATAGGATTTTCATTCGGTATTATTATTCGGTCTTGAAAAACTATAGGGCTGTTTTGTAGATAATTGTGTAAAAATATAAGTAAGATAGGTAGATTTAGTAGCTGTTCAGTTTTAGAAAACCTATGATATTTTCGGCCCCTCATCCAAAACGTTTTATTTTAACAACTCGCACGTGACCTATTGGCAATATCAACAAATCGTTGTGTTTAGAAGAATTATTGCATGAAACCTTTAATATATCATCTCCATAATGATGCAAACCTTATATGTGTTATTTTAGGCACGTAAATTAAATAATTCTTAATATCGATGGGCGCAATAGCAATAGGCTTTTGATGATGCATGCTTGCTAAAATTCATGTTCTTATAAACATCTTGAGGAACCTATATTTTTTTTTTTACAGTTATGAGTGATTTTGGGCCACGTAACAACTACCTTTTAAAATCTTTACTCCAACAAGCGTAGATCACTGGATTCATACTGCTGTTAATCCATCCGAGCCAAGATACAGCTGTAGATGTATCCTCCTCTTTCCAAATACATTCATCGCATAATCCAGACCATAGGTTGACGGCAAAAAATGGAAACCAACATATAATAAATACTCCCATTACAATACCAAGTGCCTTTGCTGCCTTTTTTTCCTTAGAAAATTTAGATATTTTCTTTGAAAGCGAGAAATTTTTATTTAGTGCTAAAACTTCATGTTTTCGTGTAGACTTTGCAGGTAAGTTCTTAATATTCTTATTATGTGACATTCCATTAAGGGGATTTGAACTATTTCCAGAACACTCTTGACTTTTTCGTACACCAGTATATAATGAATAATTATTCTGAGATGTAAAATGACTTGGCGAGCGGCCACCTCGATGCATTCGTAGAGTAAGTTCAAGTGTACCAGAAGCCAAAATTACTTGCTTTGCTCCGATTCTCAGACTCTTAGTTTGAAATACGGCTTCCCGATAAATTTTATAGTATGTAAATACCATTACAAAAAGGGGTAAATAAAAACTTATGATAGAAGAAAAAATTATGTATTCAAGATTAATTGTAAAAGGGCATTTTTGTTGCGGGACACTATCAGATCGAACAGCACGCCACCAAATAATTGCCGGAAAAGAAATAAGACTTGAAGCTAGCCACACAAGTGCTATCAACGTCAACGCTAATCTATACGTCATCTTAAGTGGATAGCTAAACGGATCTTTTATGGCCCAGTATCGATCAATACTTATGACACATAAATTTAAAATAGAAGCTGTAGAAAAGAGAACATCAAGAGAACGCCATGTGTCGCACCATTCGATGGTAAATAGCCAACGTTTTTCGAGAATTTCATATACAGCGCTAAAAGGCATAACAACGAGGCCCACGAGGCAATCTGCAAATGCTAGGGATGTAATGAAAAAGTTTGTAGCTGTTTGTAAATAGCTTTCACGTATTACGGCAAGTATTATCAAGAAGTTTCCAAGGATTGTTGTTACAGAAAGGAGAGAAAATATGATCCCTAGATAAGCCTTTTTATTAACGAAGTGCCAAAGATCATTTATTGTATAATTTTGTATCATATAACTATTGACAGTTGGACCTGTTAGATTATAAAATTTTGTTGATATGCTGGCATTATTGCAACTATATGCATATAGATCCATTTTTATAATCAATCAATGATCTGAATTGGCCGTTTTTTTCTTTATTTCATACTTACTTCATCAATGAAAAAACAATTATCAACATGATAATGATTGAGTATGGATAATCAGCTAGTGATTCAAATTTTCTGAATAGAATTCTAAATCAAAGTAGCACATCATAATACTTTAACAGCTAAGATGATATATTCCTGTAAGTAAAAAAAAAACAAACAATAAATGTCTTGGAGCATAAATTTATGTTAAGAAAATAAGTCTTACATTTTCTAGTAATACTGATTAAATTGCACTAGGTTATTATTTTCAAATAATTTTCTAAGTTGTATAAGACAATAATAGTCAAATCATTTCTTTGATGAAGCACTACTCTTCTAATGGACTTCTATTGAAAGATTTATTTGACTCCATACTTGCTAATAAAATAAATACAATCGAGAAAGAGATAAAAAAATATATCGTTTTTGAGCCAGTATAGTATATTGATAAGTACAGCGTATTTTATCAATAATACAATATTCTGGACTGACAATATTCGAATACTCTAAAATACCTGTTTTATATACAAATGTACAATCTTATAGAATGCAAAACAGTCTTTTATTTTGTCCATAGTCAAAAGCCAACCGTTTCAGTATGTCAAAATTTTTGAAATATAATGAGTATGTTCGTTAAAAAATTTATTGTTTAACGAAGACCCTATTAAGTATTAGTGTTAAAGTATAACTAAATACTTTGATAGATACTGTTATGTAAACAATACGACTAAAAGTAAGCATTCAAAATATCTGATTTCATATTTCTGGCCACGAAAAATTTAACATTATAGCTTTAAAAATATGTAAAAGTGTAGATAATTGGTTTTTCCTAAGCAATATTGATTGACGTACAGGAAACTAAGCAAATTTATCGAATATTGTTAGTCTTTCCGGTCAGTACAATAGTTGAAAATTAATGAACTCAGTTGTCACAAAAAAAATTATTTGAAGGATTTCTTTACATTATCATCATAAACTCTACATAATAATTTTATACACACTGTTTAGATTACATAGATTGATTATATTTGTGCGTGTAGATCCTAGTAGCAAATAGATAAGACTTTGCTTGCTTCTTTGCGACCCAGAATTAGTAATACAGTCGTGTACCAAGTTAAGAAGTTGCTCAGACAATATATATATTAAGAGAACTAAGTTTGTAAGATACCTACTTTATACATTTTACAAAATTGGCCCTTTTTATTAACATTGAGCTACGTCATTGTTCTAAAATTCATAACTTGAGCTTGATTACGTACACAAATCTCGCATGTAAGGATGCAAAACGACGGAGTAAAACTTAAAAGAATATGCAAAATGACTAATGATTATTATACTTTTCTACAAACTAGGTTTTATCGTTTTCACTATCTATTAAACATAGGTGGTCACAGTACTAAAAATACGATGAATTGTATATTGCCATTTTAAATTTAAAATGGTGGCTGAGATAAAAAAGCGGATCGTCAATACCTCCAAAACTTCGTTATCAAGAGTATTTAATAAAAATTCTTGTCAGGAGAATAGAAAAAAATATGTTGGGCTTTTTAAAATTTAAAGTGGTGGCAAGAACAAAATAGCGGACCATCAGAGTCAATAAAGGCTCCATAAAATGGCTGTTAAATAGAAATCAGCAGATTTTTGTATGTCCTTTAAAATTTTAAATGGTGACTAACACAGAATAACGGCTCACACGAATTAGCTGTTTTCTATTTTTAAAACACCCTAATTGTACACAAAAAAGTCTGCATCGTCAATCAATGTTCTTAAATTAGTTGTCACGAATAATCAATATGCAAGAAGGGTCAATTGCACCTCGTAACATAACGTGCGATTTTAAGTTTTTTCAAAGAACTTTAATAGTCTGTGTAAGTGAATGTTAAGTCGTCATTCATATTATTAGTTTGTACAATTTTGCAATTATTTTTCTCTTTACGACGATCCTTCTCGCATAGTATCAATTAAACACTTTCTCATTTGAAAAATCTGTTAGTTCCCTGGATCTTAAGAGATTTGGGTATCACTACTACTTTTTTCATATTATGCGACTTAATGTTAAAAGGTAGAGGGATAAAATGATTACTCTGGTTTAAAGGAAAATATCCATTATATGTTTGGGATAAAAGTGACAGTAAGCATTCGCAATAGGCATCTGATTTGAAACTTAAGAAGCCATACAAATACGAATAGACCTAACATAACCCAACATATCATCAGATCTTGCTAGGATTCTAATGTATTGGTTGATTCTGAAATTTTTCAAATAAAATTTGCGTTAAACATTAATATGTTTATTCAAGTGTTTGGGAGATTTCCTATGATTTTCAGTTCTTAACGTAAATGGGGAAGTTATGTTCATATTTAACTATCGAAAAATAAAAAAAATTCTTATGATAACTTTTATCTATAGTTTTAAGCTTAATATGATATTAGATGTGGTAAAAAAATAGACGATGTAGTTTTAACGGTTGAAAATCTGAACCAAAAAACTTTACACGTGAAATAACATTCTAAAAATTCCTTACAATGCTGAACGTTGAAGAAAAATCAGAGATGGTTACGAATTCTAAAAGCTGTCTGTTTTTTTAGTGATTTGATTGTATAAATAATGTGAATGAAATACGTGATTTAAAGGTTTTTTATATTTTATAGACTTTTAAGGCCATAGTATCGACTACTACAAACGTTTGAGATATGTTCTGTTTATATTACACGTATGCGAGTAAAGTGCCAAAGATTGCTAGTCCCAAAAAGGCTTACTGGCCACGACTTATCAAATTTGGATATTATTTATAGTATGTAAAAGTTTTTAAAGACTTCAAAATAATTATTTATCTCTATCTATTCCCGTACAGATTTTTACATCCTCTTACATTCTTCATTCCAGAAAATTTTTTTTTCCTACCTCGGGTCTTTTTGGAACCCTGGTACAACCTCGGTCTAAAAAGTAGCATTCGTAACATGATTGTAAAGGCTTTTTTACAGACCTCGTTACGTCCCTAGCTTACGGGTCGTGCCGTAAACCTTTCGGTTCGCCAATTTAAGCCTTCTCGATCTCGTATAAAAACTGATATCTTCATTTGACCTTTATTTAATACATATAATAAAATCGCTCCATTAAAAAGTTAAACAGCAATCACCATTTAACATGATTATATGTACATGTAAGAATTTTGATTGACAGTGACACATGTTTTGAGTCGATAGCGCATGACAAATGATTTCATATTCACCTTTTGATTTGTAGAGTCTGACTAATTTACATTCTCCATATATTTTATACATCTGAATAAATAATGTTTCTTCTTACTGTGTATCAATTTATTGCTTGTTCACCTACTTATAAATAATCGAAACAAATTCCAGTACCAACGCTGAGATAGAAATTTATAATTATATCATTAATCAAAGAAATTAAAGCAAAAAAAAATTGATTACCAGTACAGTAAGGACAAGGTCACTTTCCCCTTTAACGTGGATGGAATAAAAAACTAATTAAACTGATCTTTTCTTTTTTTTTTCTAAAAAAAAAAATCTCCGTCTTTTAAGAGTATTTAGAGCCATAAGAGCCCTATCTTGGTTCCACTGTTAATGCCTTGGTGCTTTTGGCACTTCATAATTACTCTTATATGCTCTATGGCACCACCCCGTTCCCAAACTCAGCCAATGCCTTGGCTGGTATTGACTAGAGTAAGCAACTTCGTTTAAAGGTCTAACTATGGTTGAAAAACGTTAAGGCTAGGTCAGGGAACAAACGATAGAATAAATAAAAACCGAAATGTCGTTTATAGACACGTGTTTGGAAGATACCTCGTTACTTGCCGCCGTCTGCTGCAAGTAGAATATAAGAATCGGTTGCTTAAGATATCCATTTTCTTCTCCATGTAGAGAAGTGGCTATCAAATTATATTGAAATAAAATGTCATATATGCCCAATTACTTGATTCTTTTGCGTGATTGTTAAAGAAACAACATAAATCCATAAATTTATTATAATTAATAGAAAATACATTGTTTGAAAACAAAATTTTCTGGGCTCTCTAGGCATATCGCTCACATCATATTTAATGTCGGGACATTAGCGTGGGAGTGTATATCGCTTTAGGTCATTAATGCTGGTTTTCATTGATTTCCCTGTCGCGTTGTTCTCACTACCACTACTACGTTCAAGAGCAACTAGGTCACATGCCAAGACCTAAAAATTTTAGGCGCAAGTTTTGCAGCGAATTTTTGAGTTGCGGAGAATAACACGTAATCTCTTCGCATTACACTATCCTCTAACACGAATGATTCTACCCTTTGCCCACAATTGTAGTATTTGACCTGTTTTTCTCGAGCTGACTCTACATGTTTCACAACCAAATCCCTGATCATTTCTAAGTGCCTTATCCGATTGGCAGATTATATTGTATTCATGGTGGTGTGCGTCCCACAACAGGTAATCCTTATCTAAAAATGAGTTGATCATCGGGTTCAAGATCAAAGTCAAGCGCTCGTCAGAACTGACCTGTGCATGGTATGGCGGGAAGATAGAGTGTTTAATTCCATATATTTTGCATGTTTCTTTCAAGTCTCGATTCACAAGCTCTGTACCAATATTGATTATAATATATTCTTGTTTCTTTCACCGGTTCAATACCAGTTTCTCCACCGCTTTCCGTATATTCTTTCTATCAACCTTTCGAAGCGCTGTCAACTTGACATACTTGGTAAATAGATCATTAACGATAAGTATATATTTATTTTTTATTTTTAGACAGAAGTTTCGGACCAGCAATATCCGTTGCAATCATGATCCATGGTTGCTTGACAGTTTTTTCCCTCACAAAACCTGTCAGGGCTTTCTGCATGACTTCTTGCTGATGACCCTCCTGATACTTACGTTTATAATGGACTATATCTTGAAAATAACCAGGCAAAAAAAAATAATTAGCAAATCGGGCCCAAGTTTTCTCCACGCTAAGATGGCCTGCTTGGGATTTATCATAAGCATCGTGTAATGCTTGAATACGACGATCCTTCAGTAAGACGATCTTTAATTCGTCAAGGTCATCCATCGTAATTAATGATAGGGTTAGGTTTGTAAAAGAAAAGAGTCCCGTTCTCATATTTTTAATTTTCAAATTTACGTGGAACAGCCAGCTCTCCTTCTATCCGTTTTAAGTTCCACTTGTCGCTGACTTACTCTATGTTGGTTGTTATTACTCTAACTGGGTTTTCTTGTATAGGGTTTTCTAGAATAGGGTATCTGGGACATTGTTTCCCATCCTATGGATAAAATTTAAATCGTATGCCTGTAATGCGGGGTTCCACAGAGGCAATCGTTCTACTGGCGCCTTTAACCTAAATAGCCATAACAGACTCCTGTGGTCGGTAATTACTGTAGCACGTTCTCTTTGTAAAGAATCTCTTAGTCTATCTACAGCCCACAGCACAGCCAAGCACACCTAGTCTGTCACTGTATGATTTCGCTCTTGCTTGCTTAGTGTGTGGCTGACATAGCATATCGTATGTTCTCCATCCTCAAGGTTCTGTGTTAGCACGGCCGCCACGGCATAATTGCTGGCATTTGTTTGCAGAATAAATGGTTTCGACAATTTAGGCCTTGATAAGACGAACGCCCTGGTCAGGGCTTGATTGAGGCTTTCGGTAGCTAACTGTTGTTCGTCGGTCTATTGTCACTTTACATCTTTGGACATTAGCTTCATTAGGGGCATTTTCTTTCCAGCGAAGTAAGAAATTAATCTGGAATACGATCCTATTATTCCCACAAATCTCTTGAGTTTCTTGAGGATGGTGGGCGCGGGATACTTTAAAATTGGCAAAACATTATCGTGATAGCTCCGAAGACCTTCCTGTCGATATCATCTATGTCGATATCAACAATGCGATCCATAAGGGTCGAGAATCTCGCTGGGGCATTTGTCAATCCGTAGGGCATACTCACTCATTATTTTAATCGCCTACCAAGCACAGTAAACGCTGCTAATTCTTTGCTCCCCTCATCTCAGAGCACTTAAGGGCAGGCCTAACAAAGATCGATATTTGACGTGTACCTTGCCTGGTGTAATTTATCTAACATTTCATCCATGAGTCGTATGGAATAAGCGTTTTTCCATGTTATTTTGTTCAATTTTCGATAGTCTGTAGAGAGACAAGATTTTTGTAGTGACTTCGGCTGGGAAGGGGACAGCTACACTACAAGCTTTTCGATTCTTCGATAATATTTTTTTTAAACAAACAATTTATCTCATAGTACGCTATCTGCAAGACTTTGGGTGCATGTCGTCAAGGACGTTGTTTCATTGGACAGTGTCTTTGGACGTCGATACTGTGTTTGGCCACCGTAGGGCTATTGAGCTTTTTCGGTTGGGGAACAATCAGGTCGTCGAGAATTTTCGTCCATTCACACTTCTCCAAAGGGGTCATCGTTACCAATCTTACCGTAGCAGCGACTACTGCCGTGCCGATCTGAT
The DNA here is from genome assembly GCA_030522625.1 of Copidosoma aretas. NCBI lineage: Eukaryota > Metazoa > Arthropoda > Insecta > Hymenoptera > Encyrtidae > Copidosoma > Copidosoma aretas. The sequence goes on along the minus strand of JAPYYV010002231.1, from coordinate 8,778 downwards.
CGCTTTCCTTGCACTTAACTTCTTGCAAGGGAGTCGTATGAGTACTCCATAAATCCTTACCGTAGTATACGATAACTTGGAAAGTTTTTAGAAGATCAATTCCAAAAATTGCTTTGTACAATAATTCGTCCACTGATCTCAACGTCAACGTCTCGGTAGTTTTCCCGATTGTTAACGGAATACTTACAATGCCTTGTACTGCTAGCATTGTTTCGTCAGCAACAAAAATTGTACTTCGACAGGGTTGGAAATTCTTCAATCGCTTTGTACTTCTTTTTCTCAGATAACAGTATACAGCGCCGATATCCACGAGAGCTTGCACTCTTATACCTCCTATATCTAGTGTTAAGTAGTCACGTGGGTCTTTAGCGAGTACCAAGACCTCTATCACCTTTACAGTTCCAATTGATCCCTACTCAAGTCCTCGACCCGTGGCGGACACTACATCAGTCGACGGTAGAAAACTCGGGTCCAGCTGTTTCTGCCGTCAATTGCTTCGAAAATGGTTGTATTTTCCATCATCTCTACGTCTTAGGCCCTTTCTGCGCGCATAGTTGACAGTAGAACTGATTTTACTTGTACCATAGCGGTGGTAGTACTAAACCGATAATTTGGAAGGGCTGTGAGGGTTGCTCGTAAACATTTTTCTAGCCAACATACCTGCTAACTACTACACTTGAGTCGTGTCTTGCTTCGGTGAGGCAGTAGCGACCTCTATTGCCCCCATCTATTGCCGTTTTCTGGTCTCTCCGTGCTACGCTTGGAACACTTGTACAGTTTGTCCCGCGTCTTGCCGCACTTAGTACAGTACTTACGGGAGGGGCAATCATTACGCCAGTGTCCAACATTACGGCAAATAGAGCACAAACAGTCCCTGTTTTCCGCAGTGTGATTCACACTTGCATTTTTCATGCTGTGGCCTGTTGACTTGCTTGTATGATCTTTTTCTTTGGGAGCTGATGTTTGTGTACTCTGGCGCCCTCACATGACCACTTGTTTTGTTTGCATGAGCTATTTTAACGGAGCCTGCATCTCCTCTAGCTGCCGTTGCACACCTCGATGCCCCACCGTTTTAGCCTTTCTAACCTGTATGGTTTTAGCCAGAGCAGTCAATGCTGTACTCAGCTGTAAATCAGTGTTATCTCCGACGCTAGAGGTGTAAGTATTAGTTACGGCGGCCAATTTCTTAGATGGCATGGATTTTTGGGATACAAATGATGTTGCAGGGAACAACGAGTTCTCGGGTGGCGGAGGCAGGCGGCATTTCTTGACTTACTGCTGGGTGAATTTGAAACTGTTAACCAATAGTAGAAAATCATGAAAAGTGCTAATTTGTGCCCTTGAAATCCTACCGCGATAATAAGAATGAAGATTCCTACGAGCCCAATTCATTAGTTGGTAAAGTGCCAGGGGCAGGTAAATTTAATCTAATAGGGTTCATAGCTTGGATTACTAATTTACAATATCCTCATGCGGTGCCTGTGTGCGCTTTTCGGCCTCCTTATTTACCCTACCCCGCATGTCGTACATTCTGTTCTGCAGCTGAAAAGAGGTGATAAGCTCACCCACAGTACGCCAATGGTATTTTTCCCGTTGGAGCCAGTTGTTGATATCCGCGTCAAATACTGCCGGCAATACTCTAAGTAACTCTTTTAACGACAAATCGTACATTGTCACATCTTCCAACAAATGCGTCGAAAATTCCTTCAGGTCGTTCTTGGCGCATTCCCGAAATTCAATGTTCCAGTGGATCAACAGATCTAGTGTATACTTTTCGTACCGATCTGCGACTAGCGTCGCTGCTTGGACGGGTTGGCAAAGCCTACCGGGGCGTTCTGTTCTCGCCCTTAATAGCTACTAGAGAGACAGTGGTAACCATCTCGAGACTTTGTAATAAACTAATTTTTGTGTGCAGGGAAATTACGCAGCCATGACTATGTATATCGACACGAGGATAGCTGGCGCTGTCGGTTATCGGTAACAGCATACTTGCATAATTTATAAATGAGGGCGGAGGTACATTTTGCGCTCGTGATACTGGTATTTCGTGAGCCTGACGGGGTTTAGCTTTCAAATTGTGCAAGCAAACAGTAAAATGCGCTTGAAGCATATTGGCCCTCTAAAGTGCCATCGCGGAAGTACCTTCAATTCTCTTTATACCTCGGCTCTGTACGGTATCTGTGTGCAACAGCGGTTGAGGCCTATTGGCCGTGGTCTGTAGGGCTTCCGTCCGACCATGTTACCTGACATTCGTCCGCGGTACCTTGTCCCACATCTCCGGATCCCGAATCTGCTTGATGGTTGTTACCACCGAGTGTCAAACCTTGTTCTTGGTTTAGCTCCAAGCATGCCTCCTGCTCCCTATGCACGACTCTTACATTTTCTTTGGCAGCATCACTTGCCCCCTGTTTAATATCCAAATTTACCCCATGTGGTCTGTGCGCAGCTCCTACGTTTTTCTCGGCAGCTCAACTTGCCTCCATTGCGGTTGCCAAGTTTTCCCCAGAGCCTAGTACTTAACCTGCCCCTAATACATTAAATGGCCTGTTAGAATTATCTCAAACTCTCTCATGCGTCGGCCAGTCATATATCTTTCTGTAGACCTGAGAAGCTTGCTGATACGTGTACTCGAGTACGTCCTGTCCATCTCGACACATTGAATACATTTCAACGTTATTCCCTTACATCTAAACACTATCAAGATCGCGACGCCCCGGACTGCCTAATACCTCAAAAAATTTTTGGTAAGGTGTAAGTTACAAGTCAATAGCGCGATTATATCGTGACGAGCTAGTATCTACTTCTGACAACCCATTATTTGATTCGATATGCAAGAACCGGTTTTCGCAGCGGTCCGGACTCTGCATATTGTACAAAAACTCTAGTGCAGAGGTATTGTATCCTACGTTTGCGACTTTATCAGTTTCCCGACTTAAATCACTGGCTATTGCCCAGAAGTATTGTCGATTTAGAAACCTCTATAATCGATTCCTAGCTTTTGAAACAGTAACATTACTTTTTAGTCTCAACAAGATCAAATACTGGAAAACTTCTCTATCTGTATACTGATTTACCTCGTCTGCAATCACTTTTATCCATGTCCTTAGGCTTAGTGCCTCGAATTCACCCTCCGCCCTTCCATGCTCGTACTAAAAGAAAATTCTAAGTCTATGAAACCGTCATATTTATATGCATGTATTAGTCCTATACTATACGTGAGAGAAAGAAAAACTACAAATTTGATTAATGACGAATCGTTGACGAACACTTCTTGATTTCAATAGTACGTTAAGAGGGTCGTTAGAACACGAAAAAGAAAAAGGATGGGACGCTTAATCTTACACTGTACGGTAGTATACGTGCGATGCATACGTTAGTAAAGGGGCACTATACAGCCCTACCATGTACCTAGATACTTTCTACACAGCCTACCGTCAGCCGTTACTGTACAAGTGTACACATTGTTTTGAATAGGAAAACAGCACAAGTATTAACAAAATTCCATAACACAGCTCAACGTGCTGTCTACTCATATATAACTACAGATGGGTAAGGGACAATGGCAGCAAATATTAGAGAAATAATCAAGTATATTCATAAAATGTATAGATGTCGTAAGTGTAGAGCAGAAAAATCATAAACTACCATGTATAATATATACTTACGTACACCAAGTAACCAATACAGTTCCCTAAACTATAAACACAGCGGCCAGGCAGTACGTATATATGCGTTCTACTTGCCGAAGCCCACGGCGCACTCACATACAGGTCACCAAAGAGCACCGCACCAAGAAATTGCCTATAAAAACCAGTCAGGCGCCATAAATTGTATAGTGTCCTTCTCACCTAGTTCCAAGGTAGCAAGGCACGATATATGAATAATTAACAAAAGACTGGTGGAATAAGGCAGCTAAAGCATGCATCTATTGGAGAAACAACAAATTTATATACTAAAGGAAACTTGTATTTATTTAACATTAATAATAAAAATCAGCACAAGCAAAAGTTGCCCTACTATCCGACTTCCTAATTAAACGTATTCAACTCCAGCCTTACCGGTGTGTGGTCGGCAGTTGCTGCTCGGGGCGATGCCTTCGGCTAAAGGGATATGGGAACAGAGGATGAACCTACCGTGTCAAAAAGGTCTTGTCGCACGAGCGTTGTAGATTAAACGGGGACTAGGGGATTCGACAGTCGGGTGGGTGCTGAAACGTAGCTGTTTCAGGTAGTGATTCATGGCTTTGACCACCACAGTGGCTCCTGCTGACCAGCAGATTTTTTGAGGCTGCCGTCAACAACAATCCTTAAACATGCTATATAGCCTGACTTTTCACGCACATGTTGTGTAATCACACAGTTCTGTATTGAAGGTCCATCCCACACGCAGACAAGAGGTGAATAGTCTCGCTTGCTGGCTCAAATGTGCTCGCTGACCAAGTGCCCTATCTACCTATATATATATATATATTTGTGTACTGGCAGATGCTCTGCTGCGCACCATGCTGACTGTTGAAAATATGGCTAATAGCAGGAGTAAGTTGGGTCGGGAAGAGGGGCATGGGATGAGGTAGGAGGGTTAAGCATCTTACCACCTTTTCTCTTGTCTGCTGATGACTATGACGTATATTTGCCACGTTACACTGTATGTACACGTATTATTTTTAATTATACATCATTATTGGCTGAATCAAATGTCCCTTTTTTCGCTGTCATCTCTGTCGCCTACTATATAGTTTTCTTGTGTATCATCAATGTTTGTAAAACTATTTCTAGATTAATCTGATACTCTTTTGCGGTTCTCAAAAAGATGGTTTATAGTTTGGCTCAGAATTTTTTCTATGCATCAATATTAGTAACGATAACTTATTTATTCATTTTATATTGTTTTAATCTTTGTTTTACCTTTTCGGCGCATCCAGGGACCCCAAAAAACTTCAACGTGGCTCTGGCATATAAGTTATAATTAAGTCAGTTTCTTCGATTTTCTTTCTTAACTGGCGTATTTTGGCAAAACCCACAACATACAGACTTTTTAATTTTATACACAAAGAATATTCTCATTTCGTCTTTCATATGGAACTTTATTCTGTATTAAGCGATATAATTACCTTTCCTTCCAATAGATATACCGTTCTACTACCAGGTTGTATTTTATATTAAGTTTGGGATCGTAGTAATACTTCGTTTAATATTTTGCTTATACTTGATCCATTGCGGCAGTATTCCTTACATACGCTGTTATCATCATTTTCAAGTATTAATGTTATGTTTGTAAGAGTGTATCTTTGAGAGCTTTGATACACTTTTTGATGTCAGATTTAAGCACTGCTTCACCAAGGTGTCTTTTTATGTACATGTGCTTAATCGTTACTCTTTTTGCCTGTTTAATTTCGATTTTCATATATTTTTCTCTTTGTTGTTCATGAGCGTTGGACTTATGTGACCTCTTTCGTGCACTACATCCTCAACCACTGTCTTGGGTACTGCTTCTGGCACTGTCTTAAATACTATGAGATATAGGTCGTTTACTTTGCAAGCCCTACTACATGGGTATAAAATGAAAGGGTATGCCTGGTAGAATACAGTAAATTATGACACACGATGCCAAATTAAATATGCCGGCAAATACAAAATGATGGATCACCTTATACTCTGCAACCCCTTTAACATGTGTATCAAACAAAAGAGCAAAAATAGCATAATACAGCAAGCTATGACACATTATGCAAAATACAATATGGCTGCTAATATAAATGTCTAAACCCCTCTTATTCAATAGCCTGATTATTATAGGTATCAAGTAAAAGGGCATAAGAAATAGAATACGAAAAGCAGGGGGCAGATAATCTTGGGACTGAATTCGTGCTATCCTCGAATCTTTACCAAAATTAGATCATTTTGGGCTAAGCTTGTTTCTTATGCAATACCCTACACCAGTTCCATCCATAATTACGGTTCTATATAAGCTACTTTACTTTAACGGTAAATGAATAAGCTCTAAGAAAAAGTTTCTGTCAAAAAAATTGTCTACCTATACCTATTGTTAATAATAATAAGTATTTAAATTGATTTTTTATGATTGCCTCAACCTTAAAGCAATTTTTAAGTATTACCGTCGTATACTACGCCAAATTTCCTTACAAAAAAACTTTTTTTATCGATGGACAAATTATCATTATCATCCAAAAAATATTAAATAACTTAGCTGGCTACATTGCATCGGCACGCAGGTCCCACTGCGTGCCTTGTTTTTTATGTATTATCGGTATTCTTCGGAATTTACACTAGCATTTATTATTTTCCAATAAATACTCTTATTTGGTCGTTAAGAAGGCTTTACAGCAAATTAAAAAAAAAATAATAATAGTAAGTTCATCAATAATAAGCATCATTGGTTGAAAAAAAAGCTTTAATTATATTTTAATATCATATTAAAAGTACCTCGTTTGGAATTACAACATCAAATAGTAGTTGTAGTAAATAGCACGATGTTATCGTAAGATATTAACATTAGTTACTAAAAATGCTCATTGTATTATCGATCACTGGATGAAAATTGCTTTGCTTTCAATTCTCGAATGCTTTTGATCAACGTAGTATTATTAGTTTTCATCTTTTCTTCGTATTTAGCATTACTTATATAACGACACGTTATGTTTGGCAGAGTATCTGTTGCCTAGTCAAATAATTCTTTTGGAGAATGGATTTGATCTTCTACCCTTACAAGACTTGCTGCAGGGGCAAGTTCTTTTAAGTATGCCATCTGTTTCGCCATATGGCTCTTTTCCATAGGAAGTTCGGGAAAAAGGCCATCCTTAGCTGCTCTATGGAAGTCCTTAAAATGGTGCGTGAGGCTTAGAAAATCATTTCTATTCCCATACTGCTTACTGACACCATCCAAAAAATAATATGATTTTTGTTACGCTCTGTAAATTTCTTTGTATGAAATCAACTATCTATTTTTAAAATAGATAACAGCAATAGTATCGTTATGTAAGAATATTGTCATTGAAACCAATACTTTTATCTTTAATTTATTTATATCATCTCTGTCGTAACTGAGCAGACATGTAGTAACGTACAGTAAGTCATCATTCCAGTGCGATCCTTGCACTAAATATTGAATCATGAATGCATATTTACCTGAAAAATCGCGAATAATAATACACTTATTTTTATTGTAGACTTTTTTTAAAATGTATGTTATTACAACTTAATCAAACCGTTACCTAAAATTTGTAAAAAGTTGTCAACATTTAATTTAAAGGTATGTAATAAGGTTCATTTGGTTATCTCTTATCGCTTGTAGTTCATATTTTCTACTAACTTTTCTTTAAACTTTTTTTTTATATCATCAGTGATATCAGTAACCCTAGGAAATCCCTTGCATGATTCTAACGAACAGTAAGTCAATTTTACATTACATAACATTTGATCCAAACAATAATACTAATAATATTAAAGAACGCGGAGAATTTGCAGTCATACACTACAAATTTGATTCATTAATTAATAATTTTATATATTCATGTATTAGGCCAATACTCATAATGAGTACAAGCCGCTCTAGCTAATCTACAGTTTTTGGGTCGGAAACTTAAAAATTTAAAGAATCTACATTTTATTGTTGGATGGATAAGTTAGAATATATCATACGATTCTTTCAAATTATTTAGCAGCAGATAATTGTGCATTTGTATCTCGATAGAGGTAACTTCAAGATACCATGGCATAATTTTTATCGCCGCATTTAAGAATCGGGAGCCAAGCCATTTTTTATGTCCGAAAAAAAGAAAACAGTAAAAATTTTAAAAAACTCGATTTAATATTTTACAATTACTTTTACTATTTACGTCTACTATTGCTACTACTATTCAATGGTGTTATTCCAAACGTGGTATATTTATATGGTATTACTATAAAGCAGCTGTTTGTTCAATAATTTTTTATATTTATGTAAACGTCTTGTAGCAAAATTCTGTTATGTGACCGTTTACTAACGCCTTTAAAGTATAAACTCTTGTTGCTCTGCTATAACATAGTGTAAATATGTGTATATACTCTTAATACAAAGTCCACAAACACGTCTACTCAATTTTTTTGAAATTATGTATAATAAATTACCGTTTTTGCATTCAGTTCGTGATTTAATTATGTTTTTTGTCACTTTTAGCTCTCTGCGTTTTGGAACGAAGTTTCTTATTTCACGTTACAGGCTCTTAACGGATAGAGGCTGGACCGGAAAAAGCGTAAGAAGACTTTTTTTCGACAGTTTTTACTAGAGTTATAGTTATGTATGAAATATATACATTGCCGCACACAGCTCTCTCGCACGCCGAAAGACTCGACGGCTCTCTTATTCTCGGCTTTCTTTGCTAATACTCGGCAAGTAGCTTTTTTTCCCACCGTGCGTCATCTGCACATCATTTTCAGAGCCAGATATAAGTATATGTATAGTTTGACTTCACTATAATGTTTCCAAAAACGTAAAAAGATACCTTCTTATATCTCTTTGAATATACGACCCATTTACGGCTTACGAAAGGAGATCTTGATGGCTTATACGAGGTGTGTCCGAAAAGTATCCCACCTGCGTTCATATCTCCGCGTTGGTGCTATTCTTCGGCATCCGGGTCGTGGCATCCTTCGAAGTAGTCGCCATTTGATTGAACCACACGCTCCTAGCGGTGCTTCCACATCTTAAAGCAGTCCTTGAACGCAGATTTTGGGATGGCCTTCAGCTCGCGCGTCGCATTACTCTGAATCGTCTCGATGT
>JAPYYV010002230.1:0-21383 GCA_030522625.1 Copidosoma aretas | reverse complement strand
AAACTGCATAAAATTTTAAACTTATTTGGTGCCAGGTGAGACATGATTTCGACACTCCTCTCTGACCTGGAGAACAACTTGAACTGAGCAGAAGCAGATAAGCAACTGTTAGAATATGTGCCGTATGTTTGGATCCATCACACACATTTAGTACGGATCAGTTGAAGTGTGACTTGCAGATTGCCAGCCTATTTGGAGTGTACATAATTTTTTTACATCGTTCTCATGAACTATAGGTTTATTTTCATTAGTTGGAACCAAGTGATTCGTAACAGCTGTACACTTATTGTGGATTTTCTCTCTGACCTAGAGACCAATTTGATCTGAGCAAAATCACATGGACCGGTGTGCAAGTATGTAGCTTATATTTAGATCTATCGAACAAAGTTAATATAATGGATGAGTTTCAATGTAAGATAAGATGCAGACTTCGAAACTTTTTTGAGTGTACTTGATTTTTGAATTAATTTCCTTGCATCATAGGTTAATAACTATCAAAAAAATCTTGAAGTTTGTATCTCACATTTAAACTTATCCATACTTAATGTATCGGATGGGTCCAAATATGAGCTACATACTAGCACATCAGTTTATCTGCTCTTGCTCAGCTCAAATTGGTCTCTAGGTCAGGGAGAATACCTTATCATTGTACAGCTGTTGTTGAATGATTAAAATTTGCTGTACAAGATTTATTCTTATAAATTTTAAAACCTTTACATCCAAAGTGGAATCACAAATTATCAGATTTAATCTAATGATTATAGTTTACAAAGCTTATTTTACTGCTATACCGTAAGAAGAATCTTATTAGAACATAGTCATACTGATATTGTAAAAACGGTTTTAAAACAATATATTTCAAAAAATAATGTTGACGTTTCATCATTAAGACAGTTTACTGGCAAGCAATTCACATTACCGGCACAACAAGATGTGGCAGAGTTTATAACACAACTTTGTGATAGATCGCTCATATTACAAAATGCTTTTAAACATAAGATTACCGAAATAATAATATGTCCTGACCATAACTGTAATAATTGAATGCAACAAAATATATCTCGTTGTATACTGCGTCTTCTAGTACCAGAACATTTACAATCATGTGCATTGCAAGAGATTATAAATTACAATATTGGAAATTTGATAGGTAAATGTCATCAGAGTCATTCGTATATGTGGTTATATCTTCACCTATCTCAGAATCATGTTGTGAATGTATTGTGAATATTTTACATGTTTTCAATACATTTTAAGAAATTTATATTTCTCTGAACTTTCAAAAGTTGTGATATCTCCATAAAAACTACCTTATAACAAAAGTAAAAGGTTAGGCAAGTTTGATGTGTCAGAATTATATATATTAACTATTTTTTCTAGTATTAAAATTAATTTATTGAAACTTTATTTTATTTGGAAAAATTTAATTAAAAAAATAGGGCTCATAACACTCATCATTTCACTTTTTCGATTTTTAAAATTCTAATGACGGTACCTTCTTGACATTAGATCTTCAAATAATAATTGCGGAAAAAAGTCGAGAACACATTTTAAATTAATTTCACTTTTTTCTGTAATGCAGATGTGACAGAACATTATGCCTGTGCTGTTAAAATTTTTTTTTTATATTTACATATTTGCGTACGTGTATCAAATTAATCTTCTACATATATTTTTGCAATGAATCTTCGACTTCGCAAATTGATGAAATCAATTTATAAATGACAAGTTTTTGGTGTTTCAAGGTAGCATGATTATTTATAAGAATATTTAGAATATTTTTCGCAAACAAAATGTGGCAACAAATTTTATTTTATTTGTTTAGAAATGTTCAATATTCAAAATCTTACTTTAACGATTCCAATAAATAGATTCTTGTAAATAAATTTATAGCCTTGTAAAGTAAAGAGATCTATTTTTAAGAGACAAGTTTTTATGTTTTAGGGTGGCAGAATATTTGTAAGTTTATTGGCACATTTTTTTATTTATCATGAGCATAAATTTTCTCATAAAAATAGTTTTTGATAGACCATAAATCTACAAAGTAATATGATTAATATAATGAATAATAATCTACTTTATCATATCATAAGGTTATACAAAAACCACAGTTTTTTGATGCAGACATGAGACGCAGGAAAATATAACTACGCATATAGTCTTTTAATTTCTAAATCAATGATGCGGTCTTGTCTGCTTTAATGTAATACAATTTCATCAAATAAAGCTTTTGCATCAAACATTGGAATTCGTAACGTGTAATTCACGTTGTGTTTAAGATATCGCAATTAAATATATAATTTCAAGTGGATTATTAAAATAATAGTAAACAATTTCTACTAAAACTGCAGTCTAACATTCTGTCGAATGAATCGAAGGACATGCTGTAACTTTATTATATACTTATTACATAACTTGCCAGGCCCTCTTTTTTAGTTATTATGTGTACTTAGACAGAGGATATTTTTAAGTCGTATACTCTTTTTTCATAGCGAACATGGTCTGGTTCATGATATAGGGGCATGGAGTCTTATTTCTATTGGGGTCGCGCATGTTACGTAAATACTACTTAAAACTTTAATTGGGAGATATCATTCACTTAAAACTATCCTAAATTAATTAAAAAATTTTTATTGTAACAAATATTGCAGGAAAACAGTATGTGGATAGTAAATTTTTATGTATGCTTGATGCTACGGTCATCCTTGGAAATACATGGTAACGGTTGTCTTAAAACACCTCGTTTTATAATGTTATAAGTGTCTCATATGCCACAACAGGAAGACATAATTATAAATTTCAAGTTAAAGAATAATGTACCCGGCACGTGACATGCCTACAGATACTATATACAGTATATTTTACACTGATGATTTTACTTAAGGTTAGACGTTTAAACGGTGCACTAAGTGCGTTAGTTCGAAATCTTAGTAAAATCCGGTTGTTCCTCCAAAATCTTGGGGAACGCTTGGCGTTCACGCAGCTAGTCGAGTGAATACACCTTACTGGCCGGGTAAAAGCAAAACATTTATCGGGCTTGTAAGAGGAAATTATCTCTCCATGTATATTAAGCAAGCTCGTACGATAACTTTAATAATTAATAAACATGCAGATGAGATGTTTAATAAGCATCTTATTAAATTTTAAAAATATATTATATTGTCTTACATTTAAATTTAGTTACAAATATTCTTGTGAAAGGCTAAATGTTTAAAAAGGCCTTATAACTCGATCCCCATACAATTAAACATTATATCATTTTTTTCTATGAGATTGTATACCAAGACGGTATATCGACTGATAATCTAGAGGTCAAAAGCATTATCTTAAAGTTCATCATTTAGAACTATCATCTCGGAAATGTCTTTTCATAAAATATTTATAATATGATACGTTTTTGTATTTAATTTCATTATTCTATTTATTTGGAGAATATCAATGTTACAAGTTGCCATGGGCATGCAAGTATAAAGTACATGCTACGAATTTATGCAAATTCTATTGTACGTATCCTGACAATTGCGCTTCCAGTGATGATAACAGAATAATTAGGAAATAAAATCAACGATACATCTCGTAAACAAACTTCAGGAATGTATGATTTTAATACGGCTCAAAAGTTTTTTTTATATGTTACGATTTCAAAATTTTTTTATAGTGTGGAACATTTACTTAATATAAATGACGATAATATATTTTTACACTATATTTTTGAGATTGTACGATTTTGTAAGATATAATAAAGATTATACGTCCTTTTACTGAGGTATCTATGTACTTTATAGTCAAAACTCTAAGATAACATAGCTAAAATGTGTTAGAAGTGGTATATCATGTCAGTAATGAAACAATACTTGTCTGATGCTTGTAATAAAACGTATTATTGGATGCATGCTTGAGATAAGAATCAAGCGGAAGATAATACCGTTTAGAATGCTGGTCTGGTAATACCAGTACGTCAAAGAACAAAAAAAACCATTATGCACGCTGTTAGGTGTAGTTCGAACGCAAGGAAAAATGATATAACTAGAAAATATTGTTTTAGATGATACATATGTCTAGGACTCTTCCGGTGAGAATGTTCTAAATCCTCTTTAGTATGTATTACAAAATCACATCATCTGGGAAATCTCACGTAAAAAAGTATTCTCTTTAAATGACATCATTTAAACGTCACAGATTATAAGCAAATTCTAAAATCATAACATTTTAAAACTTTTAAGCGAGATTCAAATCATAGAATATTAAAGTTTGCTCGCAAGATCCATCATTGACATTTTTTCGTAATTGTTTTTTTTTTATTTGTGCGACCGTATTTGTCAGAATACATACTTTGAACTGTGTATAAATTAATACCGTGTACTTTATATTTGTATGTCGAAGGCAATTTTAACATTAATATTCTCCAAATAAATAAATAAATAGGAATAAAGTATCCAAACAAACTTCATCATAAATGTATAAGTAAGACAAAAATTCTAATAGTCTAAGTTTAAAGAGTACTATTTTTAATGAAACTCTCATTGAAATAGAATGGTTTTAAAATGTATTTTTGAAATGATCAGTTTCAATTATACATATTACAATAAGACGCTTGTCCACTAAGGTGTCGATCTATATAATGTATTGGAATTCAGTCCTATAAAAATCGATGATATAATTTTTTTTTTTATTGTTGTCAAATGATACTGCCTTGATTAATTTATAGCCTTTCTGTTAGGGCTCGAGGCACTGCAACATACATTTTTACAAAAAAAGTTTCAACTAAATTTGAACGCTGCAAAATGAGCAATCACACAAGATTGCGTATCCGATATATTATAATTATTGAAACTTTGACCCACATTGCCAGTTCCCCTGTGATACAGTAGTACAAAAATGTTTTAGTTTAAGTTCGTCTCTTCTTTAAAATATTTGCACTCAATTTTTACGGTAAAAAATTAAAACTAAATCTTTTTTGTGTAATATAGATATTACTTCTGCAAACTATTAGAGATCCTTAATGAATGTAATATCTATGGATTCTTATTGTCGATTATTGTTTTCTCTATTTTTTTAAGTCTTTAAGTACTTTGCTGAAGGCTTAAGCCATATCTTTTCTTCTTTCGTTCACCAATAGCTTATTTTCTTTAATATCTTAGGTTCTACTTTTCTTTCTTGTATCGAGCGTTTCTCTGCAGCATTACTTTTATCTCCCAGTACAAGATTGTCGCCACTTAAATGGATGAATATTAATGATGTTAATCACTAAGTTCTATTACTTCGCTTTAGTTGAAACCCATAGACCAAATCAAGTGTGTGCTTTACCTAAGAATCGAAACTATCTGTTTTAAAATAAATATTATTGTTTCAGTAATTAAATACTTTTGAGACACCTGTGATCTCGTCTATCTTTTTACTAGATTAAGGACTACCAGCCGTAGCATAACCTTTACCAACGGAGTCACTTGCAGATTATGTGCATGTGATTAAGTAACATTCTGAGTGACTTCGCATGTTACTTACAAATATTAGTAAATCGGATACATTTCTATCATTTATTTGTGTTTGAACAGAAGCTATTTATCTATAGCCTATAAGCTATTCCTTGAGTTATAAACGGTGATTTTTTATCGTTTTTTATTTTCATGAGCGTGCAAATTGCGTATGTCTCTTTTACCATACAAATGTCTAAATGACTGTATCATTCAATGTAGAGGTTCATAACTGAGAATGCCACTTGTATTTCTAATGTATTGGGGAGACATCGTCATTGCGCTAGTGGATTTGAAAGAAAAGTGGCCTGTTCGCAGGTCAAAAGCTTTTTGCACCCTGCATTATGAATAAGACATTGATTTCTTGAAATCTACGGTGCAAAGGGCACATTTTTTTCTTGCACCTTATTATTCTTTATAATTTATGCTTCATCTATACTTATTGTAACAGCAGCAGCGAAGTAGAAAGGCAGGGCCTTACAAATGAAGTGAGAATCTTATTCGTCTTGTTGCGAAAGAGGTAAATAAGATAGATATGAATAACTACTTTGGATCATTTAGAGCACTACAAAGATTTATTAGTAATCAGTCACTAAGTACAACCGATAATACACCAAACAGCTATGCTTTCTATTAAATGGTCATCAATTTAAACAAAAACAAGAAGAATCAAAATACTTCTTTTTAATTCGAGCAAGCAAACTTGACGACCAATTAAAAATTTATTAGGAAAACAATAAAAATAATCGACTTTTACCTAAAACCCAAGCAACCAAACAGCCTTAATCGCCACTTAAAAAATAAGTACTTGATAAGTTCAGCGCCTCACGTAGTAAAAGCTTGTCAAGGTTTATTTATAATATTAAAATATTCTTCACACTAAAAGCGCCTATTGCCAAGTTGCTCTGCTTGTATGAAGGTTTGTATTTATAGTGCTCAATACATTGTAAAAAAAAATCTCATTTGTCCAGATAATTTCACGCCGTTTTAAGTTATCTATTAAGTAGTAAATAATAATTGATAAGAGGAGCATCTTAAATAAACAAATTGAGCGCACTTGTCTAGTCTCATCTGTGTTTGAAAAATATAAAGAAAACAGCGTATTAAACTGTAAGATCAAGCGTGCGATCAAGACAGGGTCTAGAACTTTTAAGTTTAGCATGCCTGTCTAGTTTTTTGTAAATTACAAAATGAATATTTTGCGATTAAGTGCGCTCAATTTGATGATTTAAGATGCTGCTCTGATAGAGTATTATTTATCACTGGTTAGTCACTTTTTTTCGTCCTCTCTTTAGTACCTAAAGTGAATCATGGATATTAGTCCATAAGACCATAATATTTTGAAATTTTCACTAAATATTGGCAAAGGGGAGAGAATGATTTATTCATCTACTCAATTCTTTTACAAATTTTAACACCCTTTTTATTCCCCTTTCCTGTGTCATAACTACTGAAATTTATTAGACTTTAAATTGAATAATATTGTAATAAAAATATAATATAATACGTAATTGATTCAACATAGTTTATCATCACTCACATCAATTTAGTAACATAGGTCCATGTTTGAATTTCATTTTACATTGACATAATGTATGAATTTATAAAGCATTACATATCATTTCACTTTAAACCTTCTCGCTACTGTCACTTATTTACCTATCGTCATACCTTACACAATAATATAAAACATCTACCTGTCACCTTGTAATATGCTAATATATCTTTTCTGCGTATCACTTATTTATGTTCGTATCCTACATTTCTGACTGAAACGATTATTTTATTTCTTCAATTCTTTATATTCCTCTACCCATTTATTGACACTTTATGCGATTATAATTGCTACTTCATTATGCCTTACATTTAATGAAGCAACTTTTCTGCAGTTCTTAGCATCCTCCTACTGCCTCTCTGCCTTGTCAATTATGTTAAATAATAAAATTGAAATCGTTTCAATTCTTAACGCTAATATTAAGACTGACTACCTTTATTATTCGTGCCAATCCGCACGACGGACATGTATTACAAGCGTAACCAACAAACTTATGTTTCTATTATAGTGTTCTTTCCAATACTGTTTAAGTAAATCCAAATAGCTATAAGGGTCAAGCCATGTAGAAATACATCGTACAGGGTGACAAACCACCTTTGGCCCATTCTTCAAACGTCAGAATGGTTGTAGGACCAATGAATACAACTAGTCCGACCAACGACTGAACAGAGCACAGGGTAAAGGGCTTTTAGCTAATAGTAGTAGTAGAAATTTTTACGTCTCGTATCATACTTTATTTACATAACGATCATTGGCGATATTTTGTATAAAGAGTTTTTAAGACGTAGATAAATTGGTTTGATTTAACATTCTATTATTATTGTTCGAGTACCAGAAAATGTTTAACATCTATCAAAGCTCTCGTCTATTGTGAATTCTTTCATTTCGAAAATTTTAACTTTCATAAAATCTAACAAGTGTTTCGTTCCTTTTACGTCTCGGGCTAATACAGATGAATCATCAAAAATTTAAAATGCACCCCCCGCTTTTCTCTATTACAGTTTTAATCAGTTTTACTGTCTGACCGACATACTTGATTTGGCAATTATTACATGTGATCTTATTCACTTCTAATCTTTTTACTTCATCATCTAGTCTTTGTTTACCCAATTCAGAAATAAATGAAAAAATATCGTGTGCTAAAAATAATACAGAGAATGAACTATCTTCCAAGAAATTCTTTAGGCCCTTCTGTAATTGTACTTAAAAACAGTACAGAATGATTGGTGCTAGGGAGTTACGTCTTTTTTTCCATATCCTACTCTTCATTTAATTATTTGACATAAAAATTCACAAATATACCCATTGGATTTCAAAATTCATTAAATAAGGTTTTAATTATTATATTCATATTTTCAATCAAATAACATCAAGCAAATATCTATGCATCCTATTAAAATTTCTTTTTGACATGCACAGGATTATAGAAAAATCAATTATTATTTTGGCTCTAGAACTGTTACTGTACCGATCTATGGTGCAATATCCGTTAGAAATTTTTGTAAGAAACATGTTCTCATACACTAAATTATTATCATTTCTAGGTTTATTGGTCATTTAAATGAATTTGTTGTTAGTATTAAACTTATGTAATACTATATCCATGTCTGGTTCTCTAACCATTAGAAAACTCTCATTTACATATATTTTATTCGCCTAAATGAATGGAGAGACACAGGGTAGAAGGTCGTCTTATAACAGACTAAGAGATAAATGAGATAATATGTGACTGCTACACCCTTCTATCTGTCATCCTATCTAAATCTTATCATCAAGTATGTTTGTGTACAAAGATGGTATATCTGGAGAGAGTATTTTATAATTTATGGGCACTCCAATATATGCAAAATAGATTTAACGAAGGTATAAAATTCTAAGTTATTATTACAGAAATTAGGAGAAATAGGAATATTCTTGGGCAAGAATGTAGATGAAAATTTATTAAACATTTAAAAAGAGATTCTTGATAAGAGGATTGATTCATATAATACATTGTATTTACATTTATACATACAAACTCGAAAAGTATATTATGGATATAAGACGTTCTTTAAATATGTACATATCTGTAGAACATTGAGAAACATTTCTTGTGTCTATATATATGGTAAGCATAACAATTTGATCAAAAGAAGAAAGCTAGAATTTAGAACAGGCATTAAAAATTTATGAATCATATCATAATTACTTCAGTGTAAGACATTATCAAAATAAAAATATATAGAACAACGTTAAAAAACATAATTTTTCCGAACATGAATGTTTTTAGCGTGTGTGTGAGGGTGCCAAATATATTGCAGCCACACTTCCATACACACTTTCTCCATACGAAACCAGTACAACTACTGTTATAATTCGTATTTAGGGCCTCCATTATGCAGCGTTAAGTGTATTGGACAAGAAAATTAGAAAATAAGGAAAAAAGAAGATAAATCGTTTCGTCATTGTTAGCTAGCTGAAACTCTTCAGTATGGCATGCTAGCGATCTAGCTACATACGTACACAGCCAATACTAAACAAGCAATCCCAGACACTCTATATCAAATCTACTTTTGTGGTTGATACGCATGTTAGTACAAGTCTTAGCTGTGCATATTTGTGGCTAGATCGCAAGCATGCCACACTGATAAGTCCCAGCTAGCGATCAAAGACGAAGTGGTTCTATTCCATTTTTTATTTTCTCTGAATTTTTCTTCCCGCCACACTACGGGCTCCATAACAGAGGTGCCAAGGACAAATATCAACAGAGGTTGGTTTTGCTAAGTGTACAAAAAATGCGTATGCACGTGTAGGTGCAATATATTTTCAGCACAGACCCACACGTCTAAATAATTCCAGTGACGGTGTTCTATATATTTGAATATTAAATTTCCGAACAAGTTAGTACGGAAGTTGGGTCTAGTATTATTTGAAAAATGTAAATAGATGAAAATGGTTAAATGCCAAAGATTTTGAAAATTTCAATAAATTCAGGAAGTAGGCTAGCAAAAAGCGGTTAAAAATCTAACATAATTGGCAATACCAAACATATACTTATGACTGATTCCTAAAAGTTAGAGAATCCGACATTGATTTAGTATTAAATATGTTGAATAGTTACAACATTAAATTTACAATTAAACATAAAAATAAATACTGTTTACCGCTTTTCAACATGTCCATTACAATAATCACTAATGGCTATTGCAGCATAGATCGGTACTATAAGAGTTCTACAGCCGACATAATATTGAAGTATAGAACTGAGGATTCGATTCCAAATATATATCTTTTGGAATCTAATTGATATCCTTATACGTTCTAATATCACATTCTTAAATAGAAGGTAGGATACCTTAATAAAGTACATAGATCTAAGTCGTACGAAAAAAACTGACCGTCCTGAATGATAATTGTAATCTTTCTTTCGTACAATTACAGAAGGGCCAAAAGAATTTCTGAATTGATAGTTGCTTCTCAGTATTATTTTCAGTGAACAATAAATTTTTATCCATCATAAAATTAGTTAAAGATAGAATATATGATGAAGAAAAATGAGCAGTAGTGTATAAGATCACATGTAGTATTTTTCAAATTAAGTATGTCGGCCACACAGCAAAAAGGATTGAGACCAAAATGAAGGAAAGCAGAAGGTGCAATTAAAAGCTAGAGGATTCATCAGTATTGGACGGACACGTAAAAAAACGGGGCACTTTCTTGATTTTATCAAAGTTATAATTTTGGTTCCCAAAGAATCCCAATTTAGACGGAAGCTTTCAGAGATGTTAAACATTATCTGTCACTCGAAAAATATCAATAGATAATCAGATCAAAACCAATAATATATATATATATATATATATATATTACAAATCATTTTATTGAAAATCTCACGAAAAAATTCTTATAATGAGCAAAGGACACGAGACGTAATAATTCTTACTACTATTATTAACTAGAAGCCCATTACCTTGTGCTTCTTTTAATAGGAGGTGGACTAAGTATAGCCTTCAGTCTAACAACTATTGTGACATTTGTAGAATGCACCTTAGATGGTTTGTCTCCCTGTATGATTGACTATAATATGGCTTGGCTCTCACAGCTATTTTTACTGACAAGAATGGACTCATAGAAGATACTATAATAAGAACATGAATTGGTCGGCTATGCTTGTAATGCTTGTCCGCTGTGTGGGTTTGTGCGAATAAAAAAGGTAGTCTCCCATGTAGTTTATAATATTAGCGTCCCGATTTTAAATAATTTTAACGTTTCTAAGTGCATTTTAAAGTTTTATTTACTGCAACATTGGCGTGGACCAGCAATGCGTTAATCCTACAGAAATGCTTTTGTTTCTTGTTTTAGAGTGCCTTAGGCGACTTTCAACGTGGATATACTGTGCACCATAATTCTTGCAATGTTTTGTGGTGATTATGTTAATAAACTAATTTGTATTTTATAATACGTCCTAAATAAGCTGCTAGGAGCATTCAAATATTGACAGTTGCGTATACAAAAATTACTCTCCTTGTTGGCCTTATTTTGAATTATTTAAGAATTATGGCTTCTTTTAGAAATAAAAACAAGAGAACAGGTAAGGTGTTGCTAAAGAGGACAAAATAGGGGTCAGGAAATCTAATTTCACTAAAAATAACGAGTCGTCGTAGACGCACTAGGGAAAGTCAATCAAAATACAGTTGAGTATAGAATCACAAAAAAGAACCAAGGTTTACCACGATTTTTAAGGGAAATGTGGACGAGAAGTTGAAGAGGGAGGATGATACGGAGAAGAAGGGGGTTCTATTGGGAAGCCAAGGGGGCAAGGAGGGAGATAAGCCGAGAATAACATAAAATAAAAGTTATCTTAAAATAAGCAAATAACTACGTTAGTTGAGAAAGGTGGATTCGAGGGGGAGCGGGTCGGAACGAGGGGGCCTGTGTATTTTTTTTCTATGATACTATATAATATAGGGATACATATTAATGTAGACATGCATATATTTATGTATATAGGGCTTTGTTGAATCTGTTCGACCCTCACTACTTAAGTCTCGATACAGTGCTGGATCTAATTTCTGCCCCCCCCCCCTCCAAGCGAAAAAATTTTTTTAAGACTTTTCTATAAAGAAGAAGATAATAAACTCATTGTATCTTATGGAAAAATTTATATTACACTTCAGGAGAATTGAGCGAGTGAAATCGTATCATTTCGGTAGAACATAGCTGCAAACTGCACTGTTGTGTTGAGCTCGCTAGTACTCAAATAATTCTTGACAAATCATCACCAAACAATAATAAGTTCTTCGGGGAGCTTTAAGGATTCTAATGAATTTTGTCGAAATTTTATACCTGTCTCCGCTGTTTCAGAACCAATTATAACCTATAAATGTACAGAGCACGATTACTTCAATCGACAAAAGTCTGCTATAAATTTTAGAAATTACGAATGTTTTTAGCATTGCATTGTTCTTTTGACTCATAGAAACATCCGTGCAAAATTTCTAGTCAAAATATTGAGTAGAATAAATTTGGGGAATAATTAAGTCAATTTTTGTAGTTTTGTCACTTGTCCCGTGGATTTTATTTGTTAACATTATCTTTTGTAACTTTTGAAATCATCTGGTCTTTTGGGGCTCTAAGATATTTCAAAGAGTCTACAAGCTTAAACTTTTTTAATCGTTTGTTAAGGTCTTATTTTTTCTTTTGCATCTGAAATATCCAGCAAGTATATTTAAATTTAGGGTTAATTGTCATATATTCTGCTATCTCCAGTAAATTTTTAAATCTTCTTTCTGAGATGGATACAAAATATAGTATAAGACCTTAACAAACAAGGTACCGGACAGAAGCTTGCACACTCTTAAAAAGATTAGTATCTCAGTGCCCTTAGAAGACCAGACAAGTTTGAAAGTAAAGATAGAAAATGTAAACAAATAACAGCCAAGGGACTGGTGGCAGAACATCACAATGCCACAAAATAGTTCCCAGAATTTTTTTTACCTAATATTTAGACCTAAAATTTTGTACCAATGATTTTAAGAGACAATGCAACAATACTATGATGAAAAATCATGTCATTCCTAAAATTTACAGCAGACTTTTGTCGATTGGAGCAGTTGGGCTTAACACATTTTAAGATTAAAATTTTTTTTGAAACAACAGAAATAGTTATTTAATTTTGACAAACCTAATAGGAGCCCTTTAACTCCATGAATGACTTATTTTTCTTTAATGATGATTTTTAAATAATCTGTGAGTACTAGCAAGTTAAAAATAGCAGTGCAGTTCGCAGCTATGTTCCTCTTAATTTATACAGTACCACTTGCTCTATCCTCCGTAATACTTAACAAGCAAGCCAATGCTGGGTTACGGCATTCTTTCATTAGTTTTCTACTTTTTTTAGGCTTATCTACATCCCTTGGAATAACAAGATTTAAACTATAATTTCATTTAAAATAAGCATTTTATTTATTTTATTGACTGTAGATCAACAATTATTGTCACAACTGATGTTCAAATTTATATAAAATATATTATGATAATAATACGTAATTAATTGATGAAAAACATCTTTGCTTTCGCGGGAATACCACTCCTAGTATGTATATTTTGTACCGCAGGCGTAAAGTGCGATGAGCACGCGCAAATGTCGTTGTTGTTAAATGCTTGTGCCAGAGCTCTGCGACGTAGCAAATGACTTTTCTATTGCCAAAGGTAGTTCTTGTCAATCATGTGCATATCTCCAGGGTAGTGTTAGCTGCGGTAGTCGAAAGTTTGAGGGAAAAGGCAAGTTTTAGACTCCAGACCTCATCTTTGGGGCGCTTGGATCAAAGGATACTGGACTTAACCGAATCGCAGACAGAAGCTCACGTTTGACTACAAGCTTTTGACTAGAAAGGAGTGGTAATTGAGTTGAAGGGCAAAGCTGTTTACATGTTTTTAATTATTCTTTAACTTTGGCAGCGTTTCGACGTAGTTGTATATCACACAAAATTGTAATAATTTATTAATGTGAAAATAAAAAGTGTATAAGTATGAAAGATGATGGTAGCTTATCAAGGTGTTATGGTTTAGTTAAGGTGGACATACCAAACAATCTAAAGATATTAATTGTGTCCTTTGTTGGCTCCCCACAAAAAATTTAGAACGTCATTCTATATGGAATTTCCTATGTAAAAGCTATATAATTACAACGGGCATTACATATAGTATTACATATGGCAATACATGAAGGGTTTCGGATTAGTAATGCCTTATGTAATAACATGTGAAAATACATATAGAATTACAAGTTAACAATAAAAAAAGTTTTGTCTTTTAATAATAGTTATAAAATAAAGTTTAGTGCTATGAATTATAAACCTGTGGTCTTACTGTTAAAGTGATAACCGCCAATTAAGTGGTTTCAGCTAATTTATCTTGTATAGAGGAGAAAAAATTTCCCTTTGTTTTAATCCCTAAAGTTATACTAGAACCCTTTAATTTTAAGATTTTTTTTCCAGATGGTAACACCATTGGCTATTAGTCAATATTGCTGGACTCTTATTTGTAATTATTTTTGGATAACAAAATTTTTTTTTAATTTGAACTTGTAATTCCATATGTTTTTTTTACATGTAATTACATATGGCATTACCATTTTATATCTCTATGCATTGCCATATTTTATACTATATGTAATGCCATATGCAATTTCATATGGTTTTACTTAAGGAGGTTCGGGAGTATCATTCAGCGAAGCGAGGAACCGGGAGTCCCCCCGGCTCGCGCAGCTTGGCCCCCTTTACCGCGCACCCCCTCTTGCACCCAAAGAACTTAACAGTTTGCTTACATTTAGCGTTAGCATTGTTTAAAATGCACTATAACATGACTTCAAATCTTACTTACTACGTCTTAAAACAATACTTCATACGTAGGTATGGTTTTCTTTAATATCATTGCATTTTCAAGAAATATTTGCCCATGTAAACGGTTATTTGAAGTTACGTTCCATAAGAGTCTATGTTATTAAACGTATTTTAATCTGTATGATTCTTTTCAAGACGACCTGCACCAAACATTGAAAAAATTTATACAAGTTCTACGTATTCCAGACTATCAAGAAAAGTCAGTATTATTTGATTTCTGCATTTTAGTATTACTCCCGAACCTCCTAAAGAAATTGCATACTGAATAACATTCTATATTTTCAGGTAAGTCACCAACACATTGTGTTGCAATTTCGATCACACTTTTTAAGAAAACAGCTTACCGCGAACTGATTTTTAAATTAAATATAGCTGTGAATTTGTTAAAGATCTTACTAATCTCAGAGTCTTAGATGGTCATATTCTTGTTGGTTTTGATGTAGTTGAATTCTTTTTAATTGTACTCTTTAAATTGGTTAAACAAGCAATTAAAAGAATATGGCATTTATAAACATTATAAATTAATCTATCTCTCTTTGAATTTTTAGATATTGTTGAGTCCATCCATAGTCCTAATTACTTTTTTTCTAACAACTAATTTTATAGACATTAGTTTGGCTTAGCTATGGGCTCCTCACATAGCCTAAATTTATCTGATTTTGTAATGCAGGATTTATTCAATACTGTACTTACAGTTTCTCCTATACCTGTTAGGTATTTTATAATATATGTTGGCGATGCAATAGCTTGTATACCCTATGACGAAGCTAATAATGTATCTATTATTTTTAATTCCTTTGATCAACATATTAAATTTACAATAGAAAAACCAACTTCTAATTAACTTCACTTCTTAAATACTCCTTTATAGTGAAATATTATGAGAAATATTACTACTTATTGATATCAAAAAGATACCCATGAAAATATTGATTTAAACTTTTTATATCATTTATCTGCATCACAAAAGATCAGTGTTGTTTACTTTCTAGTTGACCGAGCAATTAGACATGCTAGTTTATCTTTCTATAATAAAAATTAAAAAGTGTATTGGATATTTGACAGGCTTATCATTACCAAAGTGATTTTGTGGATAAGTCTATAAAATTACGGCTTTATAAGATTCAGGAGGTTAAACACACTAGATACAGTCAACATTTCACCTGACCAGAGTCATGTACATAACTATGTTCATATATACGTATATTGTCCGGTGCCGACTGCAGAGCAGAGAGATTTTTGTTTGTTTACATGTCGTGTTCAATGTTTACATAGACATAACTTTTATTTTCTTAACGGTATTTTTTATAAGTCAATATACAATTTTCACAAAATTTCTCTACAAAATTTATGGGGTTAATTGATATTTATGAAACTAAGTCACTTAAAAACCGTGTTTTTTATCAAAAGCTACGACATTATTTTGAGGTTAACATATTTATTTGTCCATTTTTTTTTAACTTTCTTTTAACGTCTTTCTATGTGATACGCATTTGGTAGACGACACTCTAACCTTTAATTTATGTGTTGTTTCTAATTGAGAGGGAAATATATAAATAAAATCCTCAGCAACCTATATATTTTATAAATTTATTTGAAAGAACGTTATTTCAACTAGATGCCACTAGTTATTTGTTAATGTGCAAGGTGATTTAAGTAAGTTATGATACAACTTTCAGTAAACAAACGTCCACTGCCCATAAGAGCCCATGCATAAGATTCTCTCTTTAAACGTATTCATCTCAAAAATTTTCGCAGCAACCTGTGCCAAAATTTTGCACAAAGGTACAATGCATACTTATTAATCATGTATTTCAATTTTATTAGTTTTTAAGGCACGTTGATACACGTGATAAGTTTCCTAGAGTACCTATAAGTGATTGGCAATCGATTTAAAAGTTTTGCACCAACATCGGAAAATAGCATGGTATTGCCATAAAATGGTTATTTTAAATTTTATATCTGCAATATCATCATGAAAAAAATTAACAAAATTAACATGTGTATGTGATCAGTTAAAATCGGAAGTTTATATTGAACTTTTTTTTAATGCAAAGACAATTATATTATTCGTAAACACTTACCCGTATCGATAGCATACAATGTTCCACCTCTTGATTCGATAAATTTCCGTGGATTTTAATGATTTGCTTGATTGTTTGATAAACATCCTCTGCCATAGTGCAATCTCCACAAACGTAAAGATGTCCTTTTTCGTGTACTAGCAATTGGAAGATATTCTTGGCTTCCTTATTTAAGTTATCTTGTACGTAAGTCTGAAAAAATGGGTTCGTACATACAGCGTGATAGAAAGGAAGCATAGTTTTAAATACTCTTTTAACATCCTAGCTAAAGCATCTATTGACTAAGATTTGCAGTATTCATTCCAATCGCTGTTTTTTTCCAAGATTAGAAGTTTTTAACGTAGGATCTACCATGCATTTAAAGTATCAATCGCTGAGATTTTTCTTCTCTCATATATTTCATTACATTGGGTTTTCTCCTGCCCTTTACGCTACATATTTAAAAGTGATATTTTTTTAATCAGAATAAAAGTGGATGTTTTGCTTGGCGTGCGTTTGCTTGCATTCTAGACTTAGGCTTATACACGTACTCAAAAAACTTGGTATGTCATTTTTCGTCACTGCTGCAGTGCAGCGTTATTAGCTTTGTCAGAAAAATATTTTTGAAGGTATAAACATGCTGTAAGAATACAAATTTCTGCATATCGTATGATTAAAATCATCCTTTAAATTTAGTTGCATCTGTTAGCCGCAATAAATCCAAAGTCTTGTCTGTCAACAAGGAGAACAAAGTGGTGCATACACGCTCTTTTCCCTGTTAATTGTAATAGGTATTAGTGTACCGATAAGGCTTTAAATTTTTTTGGCTATGAATAGGCGTGCTTTAATTTTTTTAATGCATAGCCTATAGGCACTACAAATCTAACAGAAAAAATTGTTACATCGACTTGCAATAGTCAAACGTAGTTACTGATTATAAAAAGTCATTTGCTCTAATCTTAAAATTGTAAATGCATACATAAGTAGTAAAAGAGAGATAGCTTTAGCTATTTCAAGCCTTACCGAAGATAAAAATTAATTTGTCGTTGGAACTGGATTCATTATTTGATAAAATAAATCATTAAAAAAACCAGTTTTTCGACATTATTTATGTTCAAAATATTTATAAAAGAATTCCTGCTCGGAATATTTCCGAAATATTTTTATAAAACACAATAACTGCCACTGCTTCTCCGGCCAACAAGAATTGTTGATAGGACAATTTGATTTAGCGTTAAAAAAGGAAGAAAAAAAAAATTATTTTCAAACATTTTTCATGAAAATCCATTCTATTTTTGGGTAAGATGTGGGAGCTCGCACTATCATAATAGAAAATGATCCGACAACGCTTTTTTTATCACTCATTCTCTTAAAAACTCTTAGCAAACTGATTTCTATGTACTGTCCAGAAAATATACGTTTACAAGATGTCAGTATTACCAGCTATGATCAGTTTATTAAAAATGACAATTAAGTATTCGATTAAATATACTCAAAGCACGATAAATTTATGTTGGATTTCAATATTAAAAAAACATTTATTCACATGATAGCTGTTTATTTTCTAACCCATCGGCATCAATTTATGTTTACAACCTATTTTAGCATTGTATTAATCTTTAGAAGACATGTTATTGTTCTTTTATTTATCTGCATACATACAAACGAATAACTTATGACATATTTTAATATTATGTAGAACTAAACATCGAATTTTTTAACAGCTTGATATTCATGAACAATTGAATGTATGGTTGTCAAGCTAATGTTTTATGTTTCCTTAATATTACAGTATATTATATGATTTTGCCTTATTTTTATTCTTACAACATCAATTTTCCGTTGTAGGAAAACTGATTTGAAACGACATTTGTATTATTTTCGTAATAGTACGCGGAAAATGAGTATTTTCCGTACTTTTTTTAGTGTAGTAAATCGATTTACCCGCACACTAAGCGACAAAGGTTTGTACCATAGATTTTGCCGCACAGTGTGCGGCAATGTCCATGCCACGCACCAAATTTTATATTGTATTACTAATTATATTTTTTCAAATAATCAGTACAACGCTATTTTAAGTAGCTTTTTGGATCTAATATAATAATTATATACATAAATGGTAATAGAATTATCCACTTTTTCGTTCATACATTTAATTTTAGTTATATAAGTACATTATTGATATGTATTTATGCATTAGTATAAACTGGTAATTTTAATTTCAAGATAAAAATAATAATACGTTAAGATAACTGCGTTTCCCATATCAAATACATCATTATTTTTTCAATTGCGATCATATAAAGTCGGTAGTTATACACACATTTTAGTAAGTAGAGTAAGGAGCGAGCAGTAAAACGATGAGTAAAAATAGTGTATATTTTGTGAAAGGGCAAAATTATAATTCTTTTTTCGAATAAGTTTTGTTTAACGGAACCAGCTTAATTTGTTTCTTACTCTTAGGACTAATACTGTTCCTATTTTGAGAGTTTAAGTCAATTTTTTTGTTGAACGAGCCTGTTCGTTGTTCTACAGTGGGATCTTTGTCGAAACGTACCCCCCAACCCGCCCGCAGGAGCTTTACCCCTTCACCCGCTGCACCACTAAGCTCTGCCTCTAACACTCATACTGGGCTGCCGCCCTGGACCACGTGCCACCTTATATTCTAAACATTTTTTTCTAATTTCTATAGACCGCAATGGTCTTTGAATATTGATCCTGAATTTTATAACTATGTCAGTACATAAGCGAGTGCCTTAGTATGTACACGTGTATAAGTTACGTCATACAAAATATGAAACAATTAAATACAAATAATTTCTACTTTTTGTTCATTAATTCATTGTACCATTCTATTTTCCTCAGACATATTACGAAAATCTTGTACGCAACTCGTGCGGGAAGATTTTCCACACTCGCGTGATTTAGTCACACTTGTGGCTGGTGCCGTTTACTCGTGCCATGTATTAACACTCATGCTACGCACTCGTGTGCTCCACTGGCACTTGTTTTCAGTATATCCGGCCACTCGTGTGAGTCAATCATCATTTGTGCTGTAAATCGTCCTTTCCGCACTTGTTACGTAGATAACTATGTCGCTAAGCAAATCGTCTTCACGAATAAATTCCACGTACTCAGTAGTAAAATAGGCTTTTCAAAAGGGTTGCGAATAAAAAACCAAAAAGATTTAAGTATTTCGTGAGTTCCTAAAAATTTATGTATTTGCTTGTGTAATGATGTAAATTTGATAAGGTGATTTATTTCTCACTTAAACAGTACCTCTTTATCTTACTGCAATATATCTAAATTGTCTAGTTTTAATAGATATCTCGAAAAATATTCGCAAAATTAGTGCTATGTAGGGGTACTGAGCCACCTTAATAATTTCAACTGTTTATAAGTGTCAAACCTTTTTCAGTACTTGTGTACCTGTATTAGAAGCATTGCACGATAGTAGGTAGACTATGTTGATACAGGCACACGCCGATTGCAGCACACCCCCAGTCTTCTGCGTGTGCACGTGACTGTACATAAACAGACGCAATTATGCTTTGACACGGCATTTGAATTTAATCTTCTATGTGTAAAGATAAGAGCCCTCACCATACGCTATTATATGTAAGGTAAACCTAATTATTTCTGCCTGTTCAAGCGCAGGCATGCATTATAATTACTGTTGTATAATGGGCTTATGTGCATCTATTTTTGTTGAAGTTGATCAATGGTATAAAGAAATTTGAAATATCTGATGATGAATTTGTAGACAGAGCTTTCTTTCTTTTTCCAGCTTGTAAAAGAAAGTGATGCGTATAGATAAGAGTCCTAACCATACGCTCTTATCTGGGAAGTACAACTAACAATTTTTACCTCTCTTAGCGCGACATACATATAAACACTTCCGTATAATGTAAATGGTGTATACACTATAATTAAAGATAATAAACAATTTGAACAAATGTAATTTGTAAGGATAAATATCACTGAAAACATTTTCTGTCGATCTCATCTCAAACAATTTGAGTCGTTTAGCTAGCACTCGATCGACATTATCAACTGTATATCAAGAGGTATTATTGACCGTGCTTACTTTCACCCGACTGTGGCCTAAAAAAATCTCACGTCCTACTGTTACAAACTAATACAATCTGTTATTTCTATTTATTTCTATTTGTTATGCGTTCGCCCGTTAAATATATATAAACCTGACTTTTTTCGATCTTTACAAGCTGCTCTTGCACGGAGCTAGTATCCGCGCCAGGCCGTGTCACGGCTAGTCGAATAAGGGCTGGTCGGGGGCACCTATTTTTCCTTCACCGAACATTCCAATAGTTCGATAAAAGAAGGGAACTACGGAGCGAGGGTGCAAAGGGGTACTCTCGTAGACGATTGGCCGAGAGCTGGTTTTAAA
>JAPYYV010002229.1:0-24175 GCA_030522625.1 Copidosoma aretas | reverse complement strand
ACTTACTTTGCTGGGCGTCATTTGAAAGAGGAGACTGTTTTCTACAAGACTAATGTAATCCTATTACGGGAACCGTTAATTTATTCGAGTTATTGGGTTGTTTCCATCGCGTATGCGAGCATGCCATAAGAATACGTGTTAGAAAGTGCCCCATAAAATCAATGATATGTCGAAATTTTGTAGAGTAAGCGATATAAATAACTATACCATTGGATTTAGCACATTTCAAACTATCTAATTGACCTGGTCTAAGTTCGGGAACCGTCACGAAGAAGCCTCCTTAAGCTCGAACGTTAGAGGGTCATTAGCTTACGTTTATGGACTATGAAAGCAACAAGATTATCTCTGGTGGCTCATGAGGATGAATATAAATAGTTATTTTAAACGAAAACAAATTATGGGCTATAGTTTAAGCACTGAACTTTTCATTCCTTATTCAAAACTGGTGTGTCAACCATTTCATTACGAAAAAATAATGTAAAAAATTTCCACATTATCATTGTATCTTATGTAAATTTCGTTATAAGTTTTTATTACTTGTTTATATTAAATCGTAATTGGAGAAACAAAATTACATTTCATAATATGTTGCACGAAGCATGGATTTATAACAAAAAAAAAAAAAAGAGTAATCCATCAAAATTTTAAGAAAATTCAGTGATATTACTAAATTTTAGGCATTTGATGAGTATTGAGTATACTAAAGCACTCAAAAATGAATCAATTTGTACTTACTTATGATATTACACCTATTGACATCACTAGTAGTAGCTATTTATTATTGTTACTATTATCTTAGTTGATGTATCCAGTTGTACTAAGCGTCACCAATAGAGCCCCTCGCTTCATACGGCACCTACCACATAAGCCACCTCAATAAGGGCTAATACGGTTATAAGTTCAAGACGAGTGTAATATTAACTTTTTGTTCTTTATAAATTTACTTAATGAGAGTTTTAAAGGTTATATTAATGCACTTTAATGTTGAGGCTAAGGTTCAGGGACAACAATAACGAAAGATTTGTGAAAAAAGGTGTTTAAAAACAGCGATTTAGTTAAAATTACTAGGCCCAGCAGGCTATCGACGTTTGATCCTTTATATATTAATATTATGGGGTTATGTAGGGTTACGCCAAGGAAATTTTAGAATGTAGAGCTAAAGTTCAGGGACAATGTGGTTCAAAGCTTAGATTACACGAGTTATTACGTTGAAAATGTTAGGCTGATTGGGCTATTGACATTTTATTCTTTCTTTAATGATTTCAAGAGGTTTTTTAAAGTGAGTATAGGGCACTTTAGAGTTGATGCTAAAGTCAAGGGACAATTAGGTCAAAATATTTGTACTTAGAGGGCTGATTATGTAAGGAATTATAGGCAGAGTGGACTTTTTACATTTTATCCTTCAATTAATAATTTTAACATAACATCCAGTGGCACAGCAGCCACATGCTAGCAAGTAGGAAAACTACGACGACGGTAAAAAGCCGTAGTACTTTGAACGTCAATTTGACTCCTTAAAATTTTCTGTATAGACTTATTCATTTTTATATGTAACTAAAAACAACATTTTATGTTTAATAATTAGTAATTACCCTGAATTTTATGTTGCAGAAAGTCCGGTTCAAAAAAGTTACGTTGATATCGAATACAATCAATCCATAAATAAGAAGTGCAAGATTTACTTGATCTGGCATCATGTGCCGCAAGTAAGACAGAGATTTCAACCTTTCCTATTTTATTAACCCCTCCTGATTTTGTTATTTTTATTCTGATATCTAAATATCTAATACAAGAATTAATTCTCTAATAGATACATGCATACACACGTAGACAACCAAAATAAATACACAAAGATTTGCTTAGAAATCAAACAAATATTGTCAATACATTGGATGAGTTCACGGATCAAGTTAATAATTAATACTTATTCAATATCAATCAATGACTCAGATCAGCATTAAGGTTTATGATTGACACATATGTACATGTATATCATATTCATAGAATTTTTTTTTACAGAACAATTAGACGATTTTTTGGGCCATTTTCGAAAATTGGAAGTGAATTATAAATATTTGTTCATAAGACGATAATATTTTTAAATTTTTAGTCAAGATCGGAGAGGTAAAAATGATTATTCATTAAATTATTCTTTTTTTTTATAGATTTGTACATCTTTTAACATTCCTTTTTCTTGTGGCATAGCTACTTGAACTTATTTTCCGCCTAAATTATTAATTTTAGTATTTACAGTAGTATCTGTTTGATTTCTACAGTAGTATCTAAAGCAATTTAAAAATGAATCTATTTGTACTTACGTATAATATTACACTTAGTGACATTACTACCAATAACTTTTGATGATTGTTACGATTATTTTAGCTGATGTATCCAGTTTTATTTAGCGTCACCAACAGAGCCTTTCGCTTTATACGGCACCTACCGCATAAGCCACCTTAATGAGGGCTTATACGATTATAAGTTCAAGACGAGTGTAATATTAACTTTTTATTATTTATATTTTTTTTTTTTTTTTTTTTTTTTATTGTGTATTTCCTACCCGTACACCAGTAACAACTGATTTTTACGGGCACCCTCTACCACCTCTGTGTGAAGGGTGTTGATCCTAAACCCCAACTAATATCCCCTCTATTCCCCACCTTTCCCAGCCAGTTCCGCATTTACCCAGATCGCACCAAGGCTTTTAACCCCCTGGGTCACCCTGTGGTGCAGGAAAACCTCTTCCATGAGGGAAAAACCTACACCAGGACCAGCCGCGGGACTTGGGAGCCGGAAACAGTTTTTGAAAAAATCCTGCACCGACCGGGATTCGAACCCTCGTCCCACTTGAGCAGCCGTACCTCAGACTTGCGCCTTAGCCAACTGTACTACGACTGCTCCTTTTTTATTCCTTATACATTTACTTAATGGGGGTTTCAAAGGTTATATTGATGCACTTAAGTGTTGAGGCTAAGGATTAGGGACACTAAGAAACAATGATTTGTAAAAATAGGTGTTTAAAAGAAGCTATTCAGTTAATAATACTAGGCCCAGCAGGCTATCGACGTTTAATCCTTTATATAATAATATTATAAGGTTATTTAAGATACGTTTAGGCATTTAAGAATGTAGAGCTTAAGTACAGAGACAATGTGGTTCAATGTTCAGTTTACAGGAGTTATTACGTTAAAAATATTAGGCTGATTAGGCTATTGACATTTTATTCATTCTTTAATGATTTGATAAGGACTTTTATTATAAGTATAGTGCACTTTAGAGTTGATGCTGGAGGTAAGGGACAATAAGGTTAAAATCTTTGTACGTAGAGGCCATTAAGGGGACTGATTCAGTAGGAAATTTTAGGCCAAGTGAGCTATTGACATTTTATCCTTCATTTAATGATTTTATGGTCCTTATCGAGGTTAGGCTAGGGCACTTTAGAATGTAGAGCTGAAGTTTAGGGACGATGTGGTTCATTGATTGGTTTATAGAGGTCATTTAATCAAAAATATTGGCCAGAGTTGGCTATTAACATTTTATTTTTTACTTAATGATTTTGTGGGATCTTTTGAAGTCAGAATACGGCACTTTAGAGTTAAAGGCTGAATTTAAGGAACAATAAGGTTAAGATCTTTGTATATAGAGGTGATTTAGAGGCGAGAGAGAGTTTAAATTTTACGCCACGAAGGTTATTGACACTTGATCTTTTATAAAATAAGTTTATTGGGTTTTTGAGGGTAGGTCAGGACACTTTAGAAATCAGAGCTAAAATTCAGGGGAAATATGGTTTATTGCTTGGCTTGCAGAGGTTATTAAGCTAAAACTATTAGGCATAGTAGGCTATCAATATTTATTTCTCTATTTATTAATTATATGGGATTTTTTAGGTTATCATAAGGCTTTATAGAGTTGGGACTGAAGTTTGGAGACAATAAGGTTCAAATCTTCGTATATAGACGTGTTTCAGAGAAGTGAATGATTAAAAAAGTATAGGCCTAGTGAGCTATTGACATTTTATCCTTTATTTTATGATTTTATAAGGTATTTTACGGTCGGGATAGGGCACTTTAGAGTTAAGGGCTTATGTTTAGAGACAATATGGTTAAAATCTCCGTATATAGAGGCGATCCAAAGAAGTGATTAAGTTGAGAATTCTAGGCCAAGTGGGCTATTGATATTTTATGGTTTGTATAATGATTTTATGTGGTTTTTTAAGGTTAGATTAGGTCACGTCAGAATTTCGAGCTACAGTTCTGAAACAATGTAATTCAATTACTTATTTACAGGGGATATGAAGTTTTAAATATCAGGCAGAGTGGGAAATTGACATTTTATCATTTTTTTAATTGATTTTTTGAGGTTAGGCTAGCTCATATCAAAAAATTCAGTCCGGATTCGGAATAAGCGTCCCATTAAATATACAGAAATCTTGTGTAGTTTCCTGCACAAAATAGAATTCTGCGGTCCTGAATAATTAAGTAGCTTCATAGAATAGAATATTTTAGCAATGAGATAGTTACAGAACATATAATCATGTCAGTAATAAGTTATAATTCTTTGTTCGATAAATATTAATTTAAAAAAATTTAAACAATATTTTTTTTACTATTCCGGTTGAAATTAAAATCTCATTTTTAAAGTAATGACACATCAGAGAGCATAAAAATAATTTCTTTCTATAATATTTTTTATTGCAATATTTCGTCTTATTTTCGTTTTCGTCGTCTAATTGCGGAAGAATCTTATTAAGGAAGTTTTGTACTAATTTATTGGCAGCGGTCTTTTCTCCGTACCACGGAAAACTTTTTTTTGTTAATCACTACAACAAATTTAAATGCCTTTCCTTCCAGTTCAAACAGGTTTTTTTAATTTCCTTTTCCGTGCCTAACAATAGTGATATTAGTTGTTTTTTTTAGGTTTACTATCAGCCTATTTTCGTACCTTACTTATCTAAGTCATTCAGCAACTCTTTTTTGTCTTAAGGGTGTTTCGTCGATACTTACATATATATATATGTATGGGCAAATCCACCAAACTTTGATTTCGAGATTATTACTTTTTTTATTATTTTTAAGGCACACTATTAGGACTTTGTATACGCGCTTATATACCTATTATTAGTTAAAAATTTTTGGCGTTCTTAGATTTATCTCCGGGACATTTAAAATAAAGAACTTATAATACATAGCCCTCAAACGCTCAGAATAAAAAAATTGTCTCGCTATTTTGGCATCTTTTTTTTTAGCTAATATTAGTTAATATTTATTTGGGTTTAAAATAAGTTAGAACATATATCCCAGAACTAAAAAATTCTTTCCTTTGTTGGAAATTAAAAAAAAATATGTTTATTACCCTTTTAAAATAATTTTATTTATTGATTTAAATTTTTCTCCCTTTGTTCTTGTATGTTTGTTTTTTCACTTCAATATGTTTGAATTATCAAAAAAATAATTATTATTAATTAAATAAATTAAAAATCTTGAATGTTTATAAATTATTTTCAAACCAATGACTTGTACAAAATTTTTAATTTATTGACAAATATGAAAAATTTATAAATTTTCATCTCTCTTATGGTAAAAATAGTAAATAATCACTGTAAATCTTGTATGTAATTATTAAGTCTAAAATTTAAATGTTTTATTAAATAAAAAAAATATAGTTTTATGTACACTTATATTCATTTGTTTAAATTACACTTTATTGATCGTAACGTGCGGGATTGACGATTTTACTAGCTTGGACGCCTGTACTCTCATTTTTTTTCCATTTTTCGACTTGCAAGCATAACAGAATGGGGATTCAAATTCTTATGTTTACATGGTGAATTCTTAACACATTCTAAACATGATAAATAATTTTAAAATAATATATCTTCATTTTGTTTGGTCCATATCACTTGGTGAGTTTTCATTGTATTTGGTGCCACTTGCAATTTAGTATTTTTCAATTATTCATCAATGTTTTTCATGTTTTTTTCAGAAATAAAAAACATTTAAACTTTTGAGTCACTTCATTGAACGACTTTAATCATATTACTGGCTGTTAAAATATCACGTCCAAAAGAAATTGCTCTATCACAAAGTGATTTGACTGTACCACCTGTCCCATCAGCATAACTCTTTCCATGACCTGCTGTCGTGAAATTACAGGATGCTCGATTGACTTTTAAAGTTTTGCAATGTTGAGTGAAGCAAAAAAAATTTGTGTTGTTCTTATATTGGGTTGATGGACCATCACTTTGAATGTGAAGTTTCTTCAAGTTAGGAACTAATTGTTTTATACAACTAATTACAGGCTGTAGATAAGCCCACACAGCACAAGAATCGTGTCTCAAATTCTCTGATACTGAACAAGAAGAGTTCATTTAACTCAAAACGTTTTGAGATTATTCTAAAAAAAGGCTCCTGTATGCAGAGAGATTTGTTTTTTGGGAGCTCCAAAGTTTACACTTTGTATTTCATCTGAATATATACAATTATAATTCTCACTAAAGAGTATCACCATATTAACTTCGAAATCTAATTTTTTTTGTAAAGACTCCATAAATTTATACTAATGTCCAGTATTGTATAAATGTTTCAAGTAATCTGGTGTACGAAAGTTTAATCCTTTGATCAAATCATTTATGTTGCACTCTATCTTCTGTTTTGACGTGATCCTGACGTAATAAATTTTATAATTGGCACTTAATCGATCAATGAAATTACTACTCCACTGATGATAAAATGTTGGCTGAGAATCTTTTGATAAATTGACGCACTTATTACGATTAACTTCGCATTCACGATACATACATGGTTTAGAAATTGAGTCACATCTTACGAAATCCGTAAAAGATCTTGTACTAGCCGTCGACACAACGTTTAACTAGTTTTTGTAACATCAAATCAATGTTTGCATGAATTTTACGTAAAGATGTTTCTCTCTCAGTCACTTTCTGTCTGATGATCGACTGAGGACATAGTATATAAAATAAAGAACGTGAAATTTTAAACGACTCTTTAGCTTCGAATTTCAAATAAAAAATATCTAATGTGTCAAATAAATATCTCTTACGTACCTCTACTCCATCTATAATGATACAATTTTTTTATTTGGTCCAGGCGAAGAATTTTCATTCTTTTCTAAAAAATTGTTTACTTCGTTTTGGGCTTCCGAATAAAGCGCAATTTTTTTACTTTCACTCCTAATTAAATTGTATGATGTTAACGCACTTTTTCTTTGTAAGTACGTGCTGACAAGGCCATAAGTTTTTTCATGCAACGGTATCGTTTTATAATTTTTCCAGCAATAGTTTCAGCAAAATGTGATTTCTCTCTTTCAGACCTTTTTTTTTCTTTATTTTTGAAAAGCTGACTTTCAAGAACTTCTTTGTAAAGTAATTTCTTCTTAAAAGCTGGCTTATCCTGTTTAATTCTTTCATCGATTTTTTTTACTTCCGTTTTGTTTACATTCTTTGCTCTGTTATATTTTTGCTTCTAAATTTTTATTGATTTTCGATGTTTCGTCTTCATTTTTTCCAATTTTTTTACTTGGCGTCGCAAAGGCAGATTTTCTAATTTACAGTTTTTCATTGTCTTTTCGAACGTAAAGTTCTTTTACTTACATTAGGATCGTTTGATTGTACTTTTGTATTTACATTTTTGAGTCAATACAGGTGTATCGTTAACAAAAGATTCTTGCAAAGATGTATTTAAATAGTTGGCTAGACTTAATTGAGACCCATCAGAAGCATTTACCTCATCAGAAGAATTATTTTACTCTGGTTTTTTCTTTCTTCTCGTGACATCATCGTAGTGCTTTATTGACAAATTACCAAACCTATTAGAACATTGTTTTACACTTGCGGCATCATAAAAGTGTAATCTTTAACGTTTCGCGGGAATATTATAGTCGTCAATTTGGTTCATTGGTTTCTCACGGGCTTTACGTTTTTTCTAGATTTTTAGCTCACGTTTTTCGGCTGCAATTTTCCTCTTTTCTGTATTTTTTTGCGCCTTATTTGTCGTTGGCTAAGTTTTAGGTTCCATTCTACTTCGTTCATAAGATAAACATAGAATTGTAAACTACCCATATTTTAAATAAGTGTTTGTAAATACTTACCTGTTTTAAGTTTGAAAAAATTGTCTAAATAATTGTAACATGGAACGTAACAGAAGCACCCGATAATCTGATCGAATAATTACAAAAATCAACAGCCTGGTGTCTGTAAATACCATGTCGATAAGGTAAAATTCTAGTTTAACTGTAGTTGATCGAGAGATACATTATTTTTGAAAAAAAAGTAAGGAAATTTTTTTTGTTTTTTTCAACTACTAAAAATTTTTTTCCTACTTTTGACCACTTCTCAAAAATCTTCTCTACTTGCTACTTTAAAATCAACACTAATACATCTACATTCTACTTTAGCAGCAAGTAGAATTTTGAACCATTACAATCAGTTCTTTTCTTTTTGAATTATATTATTTAGAACAAAAAAATGTGCTTGGTCACACAGTGCGCCGGGACTATAAATTAAAGAGGAGTAGATACGAGTTTTCTTAACAAGTAAAATTTTCTTTATCACAAATATATTGATGGCCCATTTACATTGGAATTAAAAATGATAAAGTACAGCTGTAACAACTTATATTGACCTTTTTCACGTAAAATCTTCGATGTGCTATCAAAAAATGTGTTATGTTAAAAATAGTTTCGTTTTTTTAATACAACTTCAAAGTGTTCGTATTCTTTATAAATTTAGGGCCCAT
This sequence comes from Copidosoma aretas, assembly GCA_030522625.1. Classification (NCBI taxonomy): domain Eukaryota; kingdom Metazoa; phylum Arthropoda; class Insecta; order Hymenoptera; family Encyrtidae; genus Copidosoma; species Copidosoma aretas. Next base: position 15,422 of record JAPYYV010002229.1, on the reverse strand, counting down.
CATCGAGACATGGCTTAAAATTTTTGTTATTCCAAATATCTGAAGATAAAACAAAAAAATTTTCAGTAATTGAAGGGCCGCGTCTTAAAAGTCCATAAGAAGAGACTGAAATGATTTTATTTTAAAGTTGACTTCACTCACTAAAGTACGTATAATTTTTTTTCCATGAAGAGCACACTATTCAGCCTTTAATACGTTTTGGAAAAAGGTTCAAACGAGTAAAGGTCGGTATTATTATGCAAATATATTGTGGGCCATGCAAATAAAGTTGTTAAGAATACAAAATTTATCTTAAGCTTCAATCGCTTATTTCATCTTTTTTCATCTTAAATCACTTATAGAAGAGAAAAAAGTAGTTTATTGCGTTGAAAGTGTGCATACACATTGTTCTTTAGGTAAATAATAGTGAAAGAAAATGTATTTGTCTCATTTATAAATCAAATACAAAATTTTCCACCTCAATCTCTAGATCGCAAAGGTTAAAAGTTTGGTGGATTTGCATATATAAATATATATATATATATATATATATATATATATATACATATACCAGTGGAGCGTCGCTTCCGCGCGCCAATCCCCAGAATTTTCATGATAACTATAGGATTAAATAAGATAACTATTGTTAGCATCCTTCCATGTATAAAATAATTTAACTAAAGTGATACTTTAATAAGACCGTTATGCAGAAAAGTTAATCAATGATTTTCAATTTTTACTCCCTTTAGAAATATGTAAAGTAAGTGAATTTAAAATTTCTAAAAAATAACCTTTTTCCACTAGATTTAAACTCGGGATCTCGTGCATACGAGCCGTATACCGTGTCGACTTATCTACGAGCTAACTTTGTTAGTAAGCTATACATCACTACCTTCTATATTTCAGTTTGTAACTCACTTTTAATTTAAATATTAAATTACTGTTTATTTATTAATTTTTTAAAAATATTTGTTGATTTACATCATTAACTATCAAACAATTAGTTAAATACGTTTCTCAAAACTTTAAAAATAAGTTTTAGTTGCAGTTTTTCTATATATTAATTCATATTTCTTTAATTTTATTAATTCATTAGTTTTAAATAGATAATTAATTGTTTTCTTAATTTTTACACTTATTTCAAAATTTTTTTTATAAATGTTTTACAGATAAAATATTTTCTATCATTGATTTATAAATATGAAGATCTATGGATGACTTGTTGGATTTTTATTGCATCTTATTATTTCAATATTTGAGCTGGGGTCATTACCGAACAAATTTTGGCGTTATCAGCCACATCTACATATATTGTTTGCCGGAAAGGTATAGCTTGATATACGGGTGCCCAAGGTTTTTTCAAGAATTTTTCCTCTATTAATGCCACTTTCTTCTCAACTGACTAAAAATACACGATTCTATAAATACTTCTGAAATTATTATAACATCCTCACTCTTCCAATAACCCAATTATTATAAACAATATATAGTTTACACTTTAATTATTTGTTTTCCCCTTAGAAATTAGGTTGAAGTATATTGGACTATTTGGTTAAAAGTGCTAAAGATTCATATTTATGATTTTTTTAAAAATTATTTTAAATAAGTGTATAAATAATTTATTAATGAACATCGTAATCAGGCGAATTCATTTGGTGATCCGGTCTAAGGTGCATGGATGTTGATTTATTTGAATTTAGTAGTAAGCTTGAATGTACGTGTCTTCGATCCAGTATTTCTTTAATCTTCAGTATTACTGTTAGTCAAGGTTTTTGTTTTCCGCTGTAGTAACGAAGAGTTGGCTATTTTTACACGTAGTAGTATAGCATTGTATAAAAATATGTATTTTCTGTTGAACAGATATGGAGCTTACTTGCCCTAAAGTCTAGTTGGTTTTCTCCATTGTCAAGAGTATGTGATACCCAGCCAACGTTGTCTATTGACATCATAATCGAAATCATAACACACCTATATGTAGTAAGTATAATACACGCAAGGATAGTGCTTATTAAATTTGGTATGAAAATAACATTGTTTCCGATTAGGAATCCTTAGCCAATTACATTGTAGTTATAGTTTGCTAGGCAACAACGTAATCATGATCTGCACATGCCTGATTTTCTATTTATTATTTCCTTGAGTCGGTTGCTCTGCCCAATTTCTGCAATAAGGTGTGATAATCCTAAGAATGTTATCCCAAACTTAATGGACTACTCTGCTTATATTCTAAATCACCAAAGAAATTATTTATCGAAAAACAGTGTTAGCGGGAGACCCTATTTGGTTATTTGTTTGTATGTGTTTTGATTTTATTTTATTTAAATTACGTATTAAGCTAAAGAGTACGGATTTTGGGTTTGTATTTGTTTCAACGTCTGTATCAATGACAGTCAGGTTTTTATTTCCTGCCTTAGTACAGTAATGTTAGTTATTTTTGACGTAGTAGAATATTGTATTAAAACAAGTGTTTTCTTTTTGACAAATGTGGAGCTTTATTGCCCTAAAATCTAATTGGTTGTCTTTTTTGTCAAAAGAATATGCTATCCAGCAAAACGTGTCATTAACATCATGATCGAAATTATAATGCACATGTATAGTAAATATATTACACGAAAAAATATTGCTAATATTATTTTGTATGAAAAAACATTGTTTTTGATTAGAAGATCTTAGCTTATCACTGCTCAGGTATCGTTTGCTGGACTACAGCACAATTATGGTTTGCACACACCTGTTTTTTTTTTGCATCATGTGCATTAATTGGTTGCTCTGCCCGATTACTGCAGCAGGGTGTTATTAGGGTATAATATAGGGTATTATTCTATGTTCTTTATCCTGAAACCCAATGCACGTCTCTGCTCACACTGTTAGTAAATAAATCATCTGTTAATAGACAGTGTAAGCGGGCGAGTCTATTTGGTTATTTGGTTGTAGGTGTTTAAGTTATATTTTATTTTTATTTCGTAGCACTCGAGTGTACAGGTGTTCTGTTATTTGTTTCATCAGTTTTATTACTAATGGTCACGATTTATTATTATGCCTCTGTCTATCAGCCAAATAAAACTTGTGGGCACAACAGAAAATCCCGAGGGGCTGTGAAGAAGCAGTTTCAGCCGCAATCGGTTGTTTTCGGCAATGTTACACATTTTGGAGAGTTGGGTGAAAGGTATTTGTCTGTAGTATTACTGTTGTGCCTCTGTCTATTAGTCAAATAGGACGTGAGTGCAAACCGTGGTCGCCCTGTAGTCTAGAAAACTATATCTGAGCAGCGACACACACCTTTTTTTTGCATCATGTGCATGAATCGGTTGCTCTGCCCGATTCCTGCAATACGGTGTTACAAGGGGTATCATCAATAGGGTATCATTCTATGTACTTCATTCCGAAACCCAATATACTTCTCTGCTTACACTCTTAGTAAATATGTGATCTGTTAATAAACGGGCGAATAAGTGTAAGCGGGCAAGTCTATTTGGTTATTTATTTGTAGGTGTTAAAGTTATATTTTATTTTTATTTCGTATTAAGCTCGAGCGTGGGGGAGTTCTGTCATCTGTTTCAGTAGTTGTATTACTATTGGTCACGTTTTATTGTCTTGATTCTGTCTATTAGCCAAATAAGGCGTGCGAGAAAAACAGAAAATGCCGAGGGGCTATGGAGGAGCGGCGTCAGCTGCATATTGTCATTTTTGGCAATGTTCGAGGATGTTGGGGGGTTGCGTGAAAGGATTCATCTGTAATCGGAATAATTCGTCTGTTTCTGGGAGCCTTCGGTGAGAATGTGTCTTTCGGGTGACGTCAGCTATCTTCGGCTATGTTTAAAATGCTGTGGCATTGCAGGGGGGTGGGGGATATATTGGACTCAAATAAGTTCTACGTTCTCGCAGATTGTTAGGTAAACAAGGGATACCGTAACGAAAGTGGGGGCCACGGGGCGGCGTTTAAGTACATGTGGGGGCTACGGTCAAAATGAGGGGGGGGCAGTAGGGGGACTGTGGGGGTCAAACTGAAAAAGGACGTGGGGGCGTCTATGGGAGAGGGGAGCGTGTTGGGTTAGACTTACTATAGAAATTTGTTAAAAATTAGCATATTTTTACCTTATTTTTACCTTACTTTTGAGCATGTAAAAAATGTTTAGGGGTATTACTTACGACCCACCTGAATTAACTATATAATATAGGTAGATATATATTACAGAATCAATATCTTGGTAGCAAGAGTTCCTTTTTGTCTACCCTTATGTTATTTTCTTGTACATTTGTTAATATAGTGGTAATCCTTAAACATGTAGAAGGAAGAGATCAAAATAAAACCAAATAATTAATTAATATGCATGAACTTATATCTAACAAATCTAATCTTGTAAGTTATGCGTGTGCTTGTGTATTGGGAAATAGGTTTTGAGGTGATGGGAGAGAGGTGAAGGGGGAGTGTGATGGAGCGGATGGAGCGAGGGGGCCCTCACTAAAAAAAAAATAGTTAAAAATAATGTAAAAATGAACAAATAACTGCGTGATTTGAGGGGGAGCCTAAGGGAGTCAATGGGGAGCTGAGAGGGCGTATGCGGGGAAGGGAGCAGAGGGGCTTGGACTATTTTTTGTTCGTACAACGATATTTTATAGGAAGATATATATATATATATATATATATATATATATATACTAGTCGGGCTTCACCTTCTGCACGCTCCGAGGGCCAACCCCCATATTTCCATATTCGTATTCTTAAGTCTGATTAATAAAAACAATAATTTATTTTTTATCACACATATGAGTAATTCCATCGAATTTTGAACATTTCAATTTTTGACGGATAAAGAAAATAATTCCAATGCATGCCAGTCAGCAATATTTTTCTTCTTTCTATGTACTGTCACTATTGAAAAATAATCCGCTTTACTTATATTTAAAGATACCTTTTTTTTATTAGTAACAGTGTAGTAACCACAATATAAAAAATTTACGATCGTGGGATTCAATAATCATAACCGTATTCTTTGGCTCATTTTAAGCGTAAATTGTTGCTATACGCTTTTCTGTAAGATGCATTGTTTTGACGTAACAAACTAAAGATCTTACTAAGCAACACTATTAAAACTTTATGTAACTTATATGCCTGTGATCTCTCAATTTTTAATGGACTGTAACTTAATAATAATCGCAGAAATAAAAAAAATTAAAAGTATGATTTAAAGAATTTAATTTAAGCTTTAATTTAAGCTCAAGGGAAGCTTGCCATCTTGCTGCCCTTCGAACCTTTAGCCATTTTAATTATTATTTAAAATGGTAAAATCGGTAAATTTTTTAAGGATTTCAAAAGTCTTGATGGTTATAGCTTTTTTTGGTTAACAGGAATGCGTACAGGTGTACAAATTTCTGAATCTAATATCTCAAATAACCAATCCCTGTGATTTTTATAAAATTCCAGAAATCGATTTATCATTGAAGCAGAAATAAATAGAACAGCGCCTAGTAACACTTGAAAAATCACCAAATCAGTACATTTTCGAGCGTAATACTAATAAGCCTTATATAGCATTTGCTCAAAAAGAAGTGTTAATTATTTGTAACATAATAGATTAATGTTCTATATTTATGAAAGTTTATTTTATCTATGAACATTGTATGAATTGACCAGTAACACTTATTTTAAATGTTCGATGGTACTACTCATATGCCCACAAACATAGATAACCAAAGCAATCTTATAAAAATTCACTAAAAATTAAAACAAGTCTAGTGATCACATGAAATAATTTCACTGATTTATCAAGTAATTACTATTAATTTATTACTGATAATGGTTCCAGTTGGTATTTACAGTTAATATTGATACATATGTATATGTATATAATATAAAGGCAATCGTTATTATTACAGAAACAGTTACGAGCCTTTTTTTTTTTTTTTTTAGATATTTTTGAACATTTTAGAATCAGTTATGAATTTAAGTTCATAATTAGACATCATTGTGAAATTCTGACTTAATATTTATAGATGTAAATTTTTTATCCAAGTATTTTTTCATTTCTAATATAGAATTTAATATACTTCTACATTTCCTCTTCTTGATTTATAACTATTGATAATGTATATCCCCTTAAATCGATACTATTTTGATTTTTAATAGAATATAATACGTGATTTATAATAGCCATTTTAAAATGTAAGGATTTCTTTTTTTATTAACAAAATATACTTAATTTATAACGTATAATGTATCATTGAACTTTGAATTTTCACTCTGTAGCGCCTTATTTGCCTACATAAATATCCTATACATTTATATACATTTTCTTTCTGCTGCATATCTCTTTATTATCTTTTAATCCTATATTTTTGACTGATTTAACTAATATTTTTTAATTTGCTATTGTTTTCCTCTTTACACAGCAATATGTGATTTATAATTTCTTTTTTTTTTATTACAGGGCCTATAGGCTATCACTTAAAAATTTTTCACTCACTTATATATTTATCTTATTGTTATATTGTTTTTTCTCTTTGTTTTTTATTTATTTTTAAAAAATTTTTTTTACAGATGATAAAGTTGTTAATTTCCATGTATTTCGATAAGTCTATTGAATCCTCTATTAAGCATAAATAAGGTCACTTGCTCTAGTCCATTTATATAATTTGTGAAAAGTCCATTTCTTTCTTTTTTTTACGCTTATTTCTAGGCTAACTCTACCCCCTTTATTTCTCATATACATCCTGATGTGCTCGCATTTGAACTTAACAAGCTGTTTGTAAATCTGAACCTATTGTTTCTTTTTCTTTTCTTTTCCATTTCCGGATCTATGCCTATTCTGCTCGCCTTCAGTCTTTATAAATATCCTTGTGTCTTTGCATTTGAATCCAACTTCATATTTTGAATCTGCATCCTATTTCTCTACATATTTTTTTTCTGTTTTATACGCAAGTCTCCGCTACATATGTGCAATATAATTTTATCATTGAAAAATAATCTTTGATTCTGGCTTTCTACTTTAGCTCTTTTGATTCAGCCTAAAACTGCTTTTACTAACCTTTGCACTCTACCTGTCGTTTTTTCTCTGTGCCACGAAAGTTTTGTATTAAGAACTACACTTTTGGGTCTATGTGCTCGTTTAAAACTTCTAATGCCTCCAATTTGAATTCAAACAGATCTGTTTCCATCCGTTCTTTATTCCTAAAAATAAACATTTTTTTTTTTTATACTCACTTTTAGTATATTTTGTGTACCATATTGATCTTACTCTTTCTGCACATGTTTTGTCTCTTCAAAATGCTCGGGGCCTAATGTCATCAGATAATTGTAGACCCTGAATTTCAAGTTTTTCTACCGTTATACCTTCTTTATTATTTTAGATTCACTTATAGTCTATATTTTATATAAATAAACTTAAAAGTACAAGGCTTCATGGGCACCCTTGCCTTACCTTTGTTATAGTTTTAAATAAAAATTTGTTAGCTCTAATCCGTAAATAACTGTTTTTTTCTACATTTTTATATTATTTCCAACATTTTCAAAATTTTTATACCCATCCCTCTTAAATGTAATTTGACCTGGAACATTTTTCTATTGATGTTGTCAAATTTTGTTTTGAAGTCTACAAACACAGCTTATAAATTATTGATGACTTCCTCTAGCTAACATTTAATTAAATTATTTGGTACAAAAATATGGTATCTTGTTCTTCCTTTTGCTCTGACGCCAGCCTAACACTCTTTTATTGTTTTATTGCTTTATCGATTTTTCTACTTTTTCAGCGATTATAACTGCTCAAATACTCTATTCTACGTTTAAAAAACTGCTTCGATGCAGATTTAACGTCCTTTTACGTCTTTCCTTCCTTGTGAATTTGATAGATAATTGCTATTTTCCACGCTTCGATAGTATGTATATTAGTATATATGCTATAGAGTATGTTTGTCAAATCAATCATCCAAACTATTAGTAGATTCTTAGAACGGTTTTCCATAATTCTGTCTTTTTCTGTCTCTTTTCTGTTTTTAATTTTTCCCAATACATTTTTTTATTCAATAATGGATATATTCTTTTAAATATCCTTCTTGACTTTGCTGTTGATTTTCATACTCCGTTTTTTGTTTTTCGTATTATATGTATCATTGTTGTCTCTTGACAAATTTTTAAAATTCGTCTTTTATGTCTCTTTCCATATTACTATCCCTCTTTCGCTTCCTCATAGAGGAAGCTTTGTATCGGTGAAAAAAAATTTTTTGTGGAAATACGTTAGAAATATCTTATACAGTGTCTAGAGTGAAAAGATACTATTCTTAGAAAAAGTCTGTCTGTCTGTCGGTCTGTCTGTGTGTGTGTGTGTGTGCGTGTGTGTGTGTGTGTGTGTGTGTGTGTGTGTGTGCGCGCGCGTGTGTGTATGTGTATGTAATCAGTCATATCTCAGGAACCCAACGGTAGATTTCAATGATTCTGGGCTTGGAATTTTTCTTTCCTTATTATTATGGCAGCTCGGAAAAAAAAGATGTTTTGTACCTTATTAAGGTTTTTATAACGATTTTTATGGTCAAAAGACAGGTTTTTTACTTCTTTAAGGGTTAAAAAAATCAGTTTTTATTCATCAACAGTAACATCTGATAGAGCTTAAAAAAAACTCTATTTTCCATTCTAAATAATCATGATTCATTTTTTTGTTTTTATTTCATTAAAGAAATATTAAGATTTTTGTAAAAAATCACTCATATCAGAAATTCTTTAAGTGATTTAGATGATTTAATGCCTAAAATATTTGTTTTTATATCCTGACATTAATAAAAAAAAAAATTATTTTATATATTATGCGGGTTGTTTTAACATTTTTTTATGTTTAAAAAGCAGTTTCTTGCTACTTTTACGGTAAACTTTTACTTCTAGTGCCAAAAATAGCAGATATTTTTAAAGAATGTTCTAAGAACTGATTTTCAAGAACGTCGTACAAAGTCTGCCGAGGTATACTAAGGTGACTACTTGAAATATTTATACATTGTGTAACGAGCTACGTCCATGTGTTTGGAAGCTTGTCTTTGGAAGTAGCGTTAAAAAATTTTTTTAATATTCTGTAGTTTAAGGCATTAGTATTACGTAGTATACAAGTTTCGTACGTGCCAAAACATTTGGAAATTTGTACTGCCTCGAAAAATCGAAACAATAATAACCAAGAAAAGTAATGTCATGACTAAATGTTTGTGTGAAAAATGTTCATTGCGTTCTTCAACAGAAATTATTGATATTATAAGTACGCAGTTTGCCACTGCTTTTTAGAAAGAACTATAATGTTACCAACAAGGGCTTCGATTTTTTTTCGAAAAAGAAGGATCCATTGCTGATAAAAAAGAATATGATCAATGGTTCCACTTAGAGTTTATGTTATAACTAATTTTTGCATTACGTGCTAAATATTTTACACCTGGTAGACCACGGCAAGTATAATAGTCTTATTTAGCGAGATTATTAAATTATGATATCAATATTTGCTAACAAAATTCAGTAACGCACAACTTTCTTTGTGTTATTATCTTCTTATAAAATGAGTATAAGTATTTGGACCTAAATATGCATTACCTTCTATCTAGTGACTTTTGATTAAAGTATTTTTAAACTGCGTTCGTTCAAAGTGTTTAAACTTACTTTTTCTTTTCTAAGATTTCAGGTATATGCTCTTAAGTATACTTTCTAGTTTTGAAAACTATTAAGTTTACCCTCTGCATACCTATGTTTTTGACTGGCCAAATTCTAAATTAAAGACTTTCTATCTACAATGTTTGCCAATTTCAAAAGATCGTCCCTGGTTTAAATTATTTATCCGTACTATTAAAAATATTTACAGTCCATATGGAAAAGATCAGGATATATATAGATATTTGAAAAAATCATCTAAAAGAAAAAAACAGTATTTTTGTACTCAAGAAATATTCCCTAAAGATAAAATTTTTTTTTTTTTCGTGTCTTAATAATCTTAACGTTATTTAAAGATTGCATTGAATTTAAATATGATGGGCTTGTTTCTAACATCAGGTGGCGATAATATGCGCAGGTAAAAAAGTCCGCCAAAATTCAAATATTTAAATATAACTTGTTAAAATTAAATATTATAACATCTATGAAAAATTGTTTTACGAATTTATGATGAAAAAAAGATTTAGTTAAGGATTATTCACATAAATGTATGGTAAAGATAAAAATTAAGGCAAGATATATATTACACCCATATAGATATGTGTTTTCAATAAAGTGGTGTAAAAATGCGTCACAGTGTTTAAAATACACATTTGTGTAAGAAATCTTTTTAGAAAATATTTGTCCATCTTTAACTCGCAAAATAATTATGTATGTACGTTAAAATATGCAACGTTAACAAATAATTTTTAAAAGTTTTTAATGTTTGGCTTTCTTACCTGGGCACACTATCGCCACCTGATTTTAAAAACAAGCCCTTTGTATTACATCACTGGTTTAATATTATGATGTTAGATAGAGAAATACTTCTTATACCACGTTCCAAGACGGCTTATTTACTCTAAATAAATGCACGCCATCGAGCTCCTTGTTATAATTAAAAAAAAATTAGTACAAGATTATTAATTTCAATCAAACAAGGTTGCTGTCCAAGTATTTGATTTCACGAATGTTTTACGAGAACTGAAAGCATAATAATTTATCAGGTACTAAACAACTATAAACCAGTAGTTGAAAACGAAGCTATACAAAAATACAAAGAAACTCGCGGAAGTCGTCGCAGAAGTCAAACACCAAACTATCAGTTACTTGTATCTATATTTTTAAGATATTATTAGGATTTTACGTTAACTATAACTTCAATGTTTCAGCTTTGCTTTGAATGTTTGATTATTAATAAAAAAATAGTTAATCCATCGACTTTATGTGATGTTATAATAAATAAAGAGGTGCGGTCTTGAGATTTCTGACAGTAGTGTAGCTTTTTATTTGGAGTTATTTACGATAGAAGTAATATGCAGCAATAAATTTCTTCACGTATATCTGTAATGATATTTTTTTACATGATATAAATTTATATAAAACATTAACCTTGATCTCCAGAAGGTAAGGCTAGCGTAGAGAAAATAAAGGTAATCTCCTCGTATGAATAAACTTTTTGTTTTGCCTCCATGTTACGGTCTTTTTTAAAAATACTTGTTAACATTATTGTCCATAGGATCTGTCTAGCTCTCCACTAGGGATTCCGCATTTTTTTCTTATTTTTTAATTTCATATTACTGTGAGTCGTTAAAAAAACTAGAGCACTTATTTTTAATTTTAAACATAAATTTTTTTTTTATAATTTGTCTCCTTGAGTTAATAAACATATGACCAAAATAGGAAATATGAGAGTTATGATCCCATGTTGACATACCCCTCTCTGTTTTGCGTATTAAGGTAGTTGTAGTCCCAAATTTAATGGTTATCACAAAATTTATATTTCAACAACATAACATGTGATTGTTGCTATTTAAATGCATTAATACTGTCACATATTGGCAAATCCATTGAGGTCCAGCCACTAGGCACGTGCAGCGCATTTTTCCAGCGAAACACGCTCTGTTCAACTCGTACAAAGAGGAAGATAACTCTCTAAAAACAATATCTGAACACATAAATCGATAGATTTTGATCTGCTCTTTCCAATGGTGCTATCAGTTTTTACATCAAACCCTTTATCCATAGAGAAGATCACGATTGAAGTTCAAAGCGTTATTGCAGAAATTTGCGTTAAAAAATATTTTTTTCTTGTGCTATTCGATGAAGCAAGTATTAAACTACAATGCCTTGTGGATATTTTGAAAGCGTTAAGAAATTAATGAAACTTTTTCTGCCAATATTAAAACACATAACACGTGATTCTGTTATGTTTGGAAAAGATTTCGACGCTAGAAATTAAGTTCTAAATTTTTAAAGTTGATCAAATCCTGCTAGGCTTCTATAAGAGCCCATTTATTATGAGTCTAACTTCATAAATTAACAACTTGATTTATAGCAATGGAATCTTTTCCAAACTTGGCTTAACTACTCATGATATGTTTAAGTTCTAACAAATGAATTGTCATCAAAATATTTATTTTTATTCAATGTCCACAAGAATAGGAGTACAAATATCATATGTATATATTGAAGTGGGATGGTAATAGTCACCATTTTATTTGTCAAGTTAAAATAAAACAACAAAAATAGCAAAAAACAGCATCACTGGGTAGAAAACATTAGATTGAAGATTTTTAAAGAAAATTTTTCAAAAAATACTAATTATTAAGAAATCTTAATCCAAATATCAAAATCCAAATAGAACAATTATTAAAAAAAATAAAAAATGAAACATTATTTTTTTCAACTTTTAACAAATACAATCAATATTTTTTTATTCATCATATAACTCCCTACAGATCTTGCTATGGAATTCAACTGACTTAAGGATATAGAATAATACTTACTGAAATATAAAATCGTATAAAACAACACAAAATTTATTATGTCTAAATTTGTCATCGTTTTTTATTCTCATTACATTTTTCAAAATGTCGTGACATGATTTACTTAATTATTATTAGTTTGAAACGACCCATCTTCGATTAAATAAGTTTAAACAATATTAACATTTAACAATAAGATTATATAAAATTTTTAAAACTATATTTTCTTTGCTACTCAAAAATTTCCCTCCACACAACTTTTTCAATTCCAAATTTGTTTTCAGATTCTATTTGAATGAAAATATTTTTTGGGTTCTTAAATCTTGACGATGCGACGTACAATTGTCCATGAGAAAATAATGGTTTCCTAAGGTATAATCCTAAGGCATCAAATCTTTGACCCTGGGACTTATTGATAGTCATAGAAAAAGGTAAAGTAAATGGAAATTGTTTTTTGTACAATATAAAAGGTAGTGATAAAGAATTTTCGGTATTAAGTGTTGTTCGGGGAATAACTACTCTGTTTCTTTTTTTTTGTCCTGTTATAATTTAAGCTTCGATATTATACTTGAATAATTATGTTATTTTTAATCTGGTACCATTACAAAGTCCTTCCGATATATTTAAATTTCTTATTAACATAACTATAGCATTAATTTTTAAATTTAATTCTTATGGTGGAAGACCTCCTTTGATATTATTCAAGTACTCATTAGGAAAATTTATGTAAATATTATCGTCTGCTTTATCTACTCCTTTATAAGTTGCGTAATCAATATTGTAGTACGTTACTAACTTTCCTGGCATATTATTTAAAATTTTTTTGTTCAAAAAATGTGTGTATTCAGTATGAAATGTTAAAATAGCTTTACTTGATTCAAAATCATGGATTTCATTAAAACTTTATAACATACATCATTTGTCTTTCACTCATGAGGAATTTTGAAAGTTTCAATCATGCCTTCTCCTATATTCAATAACAGACGCGAAAATTTTTTATTTATAGAACTTATATTAGTTTTTAAATAAAAAATGTAAAATTGTAGCCAAAGATAAGAATATTTTATAGTATCTTCAATGATGCTGATTTCATTAGCGTTTTTGACTACTGGTCATAACTATTGTTAATATCTTTTTTTCCTTGATGATTTCGACTTTTCAGCCTTTAAATTCGTAATCAGGGAATCAAAATACTTCAGATAAAAATTGGCGGAGGACTGAGAAACCATGGGCTACCGAAACCCACTGGGCCTCTTTACTATGTTCCTAAACGTGTAGATAGTGTAGTACACTCTATTAAACCATATAGTCAGCAGGTTTACGAGAGTATCCAAATCGTATAAAGTAGAGGTCAGACCGCGATAATGTCTGATCGGATATGGCATTGCATCATTGGACTCAGTACTGCAGAGAGAGATGAATCTACCCCGTTTAAAAGTGTAGTACACTGTTCGTTCATTTTCATGTAAATAATAAAGTATAATGTATTACAGAGTGTAATCAGCACTATCAAGAGCCAAACCCAGTGGTTCTAATGTTTAGTAAATTTTTAGTGACAGAACTCATGTTAAATTCAAATCGAGAGGAAAAAGTTGATGCCAAATGATTTTAACCTAATAAAACACAAACCTAATATAAAACAAGAAAAAACAATTGAAAGTTACATATTGTTAGGAATAATGAATTGATTATAAAAAATTAGTCTCAAAACAATTTAACCGAATAACCAAATAGGCATTAATAAAATAACCTGTTGGAAAAGGAGTAGTCTAATAGAAGATTACTTATAATTATCATTAATTAATAAATTAATAGACGAAGAGCAGAATAACCAATACTTATCTAAATAAACGAAATAAGTAGGGGAACAAGTATAAAAATCGAAAAGTAATAATTATAATATTGAATTAAATCATTTTTCAATAACGGGCAAAAGAACAATACTTATTAAATCTTAACATGAAAATAAAGAAAAAAACAGTCAATTAAAAAAAAAAGATAGTTATGATAAATTTAAATAAATACGTAGATGACAGCTAAAAAATTAAACATAAGTGACATTAACCTAATAACGTATTGTATGAAGAACTTATTTATGCATAAAAAATTTAATCTTTTACGACATAGTCACGTGGTCTCTCTTTTCCCGGGAGACTCTCCCGTACATACCAATATATATATTCCTATATTATATAGTTGTATGAACAAAAAAGAGTTCTAGCCACAAGGAATCGGATAATTAGAATTTTACCTTAATTCCATATTGAATTATGGAATAAACGGTATATGTTTTACCTTAATTTTATATCGAATTATGGAATAAACGGTATATGTATCTCCTTTCAATACAGCAGCCAATAATTGCAGCAACACCTTTTCAGTAAATGCAGTGGCTCTGATTGTTAGCAATTACTAATCTAAAACATCGCTCCCTCTCTGTCTCACAAGCATAAGTTAGAAGACAGAGATCCTCCTGCCATCTCCCCCACTCCTGAGATGATAACTTCGAGGTCTATGCTTGGATGCGTAATATTGAAATGTGGGGGTTGGTGCGCAAACTGCGCAGGGGGGCGAAGCCCCACTAGTATATGTATATATATATATATGTATATATGTATACATATATACATATGATATTTGTACTCCTATTCTTGTGGACATTGAATAAAAATAAATATCTTGATGACAATTCATTTGTTAGAACTTAAACATATCATGAGTAGTTAAGCCAAGTTTGGAAAAGATTCCGTCGCTATAAATCAAGTTGTTAATTTATGAAGTTAGACTCATAATAAATGGGCTCTTATAGGAGCCTAGCAGGATTTGATCAACTTTAAAAATTTAGAACTTAATTTCTAGCGACGAAAGCTTTTCCAAACTTGACAGAATCACGTGTTATGTGTTTTAATATTCGCAGAAAAAGTTTCATTAATTTCTTAACGCTTTCAAAATATCCAAAAGGCATTGTAGTTTAATACTTGCTTCATCGAATAGCACAAGAAAAAAATATTTTTTAACGCAAA